>PVJH01034177.1:0-20870 GCA_004026705.1 Nesogale talazaci | reverse complement strand
CTGGTCTCCAATGGAGGAGGGCTATCAATTGATCCTTATGATTTACTCCCCTTCTTCCCCCCTCCCCAATCCACAAAGTGTTCTTGTGCTGAGAGAGAACTTGAGTCAAGGCCCAATATCCATCGGTAAACTTCATTCTGAACATATAGATTCGTGCACATAGTTCTATTACATACATGTGTATATATATATATATATATATATATATATATGTATATATACACCTGTACTTAGACCGCTATAAATGTCCTTTGCCTCCTGATTCTTTCCTCTATTTCCTTTACTTTCCTCTTGTCCTACCATCATGTTCGGCCTTCATTCGGGTTTAGCAATTCCTTGCTGCTACATTGTCCTTGATAAAACCTCACTAGGCATCTTATGCTCTTCTCGCCATTGGTTTTAAATCACTTATTATTCCCTTGACCTTGGGTTGGTTCCTCCCAGCCCCCTTCCATTCTCCCACCTCCCCTTCTCCCGTAACCCTCTGGAACCATTGGTACAGTTCTTTTTATCTCCAAATTATTTATCCCACTTATCTGATCTAGATAGACATGCAGATACATTAATAAGCGCAAAAAAACAGGCAAAACAAAACAACAAAGGAAGTCAAGACCAACAAAACAGTAACAGCAACAACAAAAAGAAAAACCACCACCCCCAAAATCCACTGAAAAAATGGAAAAACCTATAAAATTCAAGGTCTGTTTGTTGGCCTTTATGGTTGTTTTCCAGTTGAATCCAAAGGGGGGACACACTTTGTCTGCAAAGTCTCTTTTTGGTATTCCCGGGGGATTTCATCACTTTGCACTCCTTGCTGCTCTGTTGCATGCACTTAGGGCTTCCCCCCAGTGTGATGGGGTCAGATTGTGCACATTTCCAGCACTGTGTCTCCAATGTTGTGTCCCGCAGTGCTAGGGTTTAGTGCTAGGGTTCAGCGTCTCCTGATGGGGCCTTCCCTATGTTCGGCTCTGTGCGTTGTCTACTCTGAACTGGAATATCATCCTTGGGGCTTGTTGGCCCAGGATTTCCTCCCCTCCCTCTCCATCCCTTTTTCATTTCTCCCATGTGCTCTAATCAGACTCACCCCTCTCCCCAAGCTGTGGTCCCAGTGCTGCCCTCTGTGTGCATTCCTCGGGGGTAGTGGTGGTGGTAGGGGGTTTCTACATATCAACTGCTCTTTCTTCTATGAAAATAATGGCCCTTTACATCCCAATTAAGGTGAAGCATGTCTCATCTCCCCTATCCATTGCCATGGAGTTCACTAACTTCTCAACCTGCCCTTGAATGGGTGACACAAACCTCACATGGGTCCACATGCCAAGTGTGAAAAACAAACAAACAGGAGGAGGCAAGTTTAAACGACCTTCCTGATGTCTCAGCCTGACCCCACGCCTTGCTGAGATCTTGGTGGGGGAATGGGGAGAGTTAGAACCAGGCAAGGTTTTCACAAAGAAGGAAATGAGATGGACAAAGGTGTGAACTCTTTCTTGCTTTAGCGAAGGCATTATTACAAAGCTGGGGTGTGGGTGGGCAGAAAAGGAAACATCATGGATTTGAGTTAGAATCTTCCATGTGGGCACCTCGTTCAGCTCCTTGAGGATCCAGGGCATCTTAGATCCTAGGTGTCTCGCCTGGGAGCAGGGCACGCCACTGAGTGTTTCCAATATGTCCTTTGTACAGGGCACCGCTTGGCCTTTGAAGGAGTAACTCCAGGCTTGCATCTCACTGCTCCCGCAGCCCTTCTCTGGAGCTCAGCCCTTAATACATTCGTAGGTTTCACTGATTGAGACTTTGTCATCTTGCATTTTGACTTTGACCGCAAACTTCCCACAACCCCGTGGAAGTCACCATGTGAATTCTCTACAAACACGCTCCACTCAAAGTACTAGAGCCTAGACAACCTCACAGATCCCCCCTGTTGCTGCTGGGCACCAATGACAGCCGTGCCTAGGGGAAAAGGATGAGACAAGAACCCGGTAGGACCAATGTGTCTGCAAGCACCATTAAAGAAGGGAGAAAAGGCTGTGCAGACGCTACCAACCACAGTCCAAAGTTTTAGACTCCACAGCTGTGACATTTCATCATTACATCTCCTTCCGCTTTTTGTTTAATTCACCTGTGGCAAGTGACTAGAAGAGGAAGCCGAAGAGTGGGAGTGAACGAAACCAGAAGGGTAGAAGACCGAGGAGTTGGGTTTGGCGTGTGTTCCTGCAGACAGACTCCACCACGGGGGAGAGCAGTGAAGAGAACATGCATCTGCTGCTGCTTCTCCCCCTCCTCTTCTGGCTTACAGGTGAGCGTGGGGCCTGGGTCTCTGCACAAGAGAGCAGATTTTTCAACAAGGAGTGTCCGACAGAGGGAGAAGGGACTCATCATGAAGGGATCTAACAAAATAACTGAACCTGTGTCTTCTAATGATGTGATAAACCCTGTGTGCTTCATCTTTGACCCCTTCAGAGCCTCTAATCACCAATACATAAAAACTTGTATCAGGCCTGTCACCTGACCACTCTGGGGCGGGTGTTACAAAATGGTCACACTCACCAGCCCTCTGGTCTGCTGGGAAATGAGGAGGCGCCTGGTCACTCAAGAGGACTTGAGGGTTTCTGCTTCTGGACCTTTGTTCACGCTCCTGGAGCTTTGCTAATATCCCCAAGCAAGGAAAGTCTTGAGGGAAGAGTTAGGGAGGGAGAGGGGAATCTGGGCACTTGGGGCGCAAGGGATAATGGAAGTTGCTGAGGTATCAGAAAAATCAAGGAGTGGAGGTTTGGTGGGAATAGAGGGCAAAGGAGGGCCTGGGATATTGGAGGACAAAGAAGCTGGAAATCACCTTTGAATCAATGAGTTCCTTTAAATGAGAAACGGAGATTTCCTTAATTTGTCAGTGGAAGCTCTGAGCTTGTTTGCTTGCTTTTCTTTCTCTGTCCTCTGTCACTTCCCTTCTCAGTCACTTTCTTGTTGACCCATCATCTCTGGGGACTTAAAAGATCATCTCCATGCAGATGCCTCCCAATTTTGTATCCTTGGCTTGAGCATGCCTCTGGATTCCAAAATCGCACATCTGACTCGACAGCGCCACATGGATACCTACTAGACAAACAAACATGACCCAAACAAACCTCATGTCCTCGTCTTCCTTCCTCACCCGTTCCTCCCCATTTTTCCCCGCCTCTGGTTTTGGCCTCACCATCTTCCTACTTGCTTAGCCAAAAAAGATGATTTTTCTCTCACTCTCACAATCCTTTAAAATGTGAAGTGTGTTTAATGGATGAGTAGAGAAATGTGGTATGTCTATACAATGACCATTATTCAGCCAAGAGAAGAAATGAATTTGTGATACGTGCTGTCACATGAATGAACACTGAAAATGTTCAGCAGAATAGTCACCTATTTCATAGGATTCTGGGTATATGAAATGTCCAGATTGATATTAATCTCTATAGACTACCTCCTAGATTAATGGTTTCCATGAGCTGAGGTCATGCAGGAAGAGAGAGTGACTGCTAATGGCCACTGAGTTTCTTTTGGGAATGATAAAAAAGTTCTGGGATTATATAGAGGTTATGGAATTACAACTTTGTGACTCTGTTAAAAATGCATCCACTTGTACTCCGGAGGCTGAATTGCATGGTGTGTGAATTATGTCTTGATAAAAAATGTTGAGAGGGGGGAAAACTGAGAATCAGAAATGTGTCTTTAATACACTTTTCTGACTAGTGTTCAGGATGCTTGTGGATGTGAGGCTGTGGAAGGGGGTAGCCATGGCAACCTGGCAGCCCTTGATGGTTTGTTACTGTGATGTCATCTAACTCATGGTTTAAAGCAGTGTTCCTCAAGCTTCCTCATGCCACAACCCCTTAATGCAGTTCTTCATGTTGTGGGGACTCCCCAACCATAACATTATTTTTCTTGCTACTTCATAACTGTAATTTTAGTAGTTATAAGTCAGACAACCCCTGGGAAGGGATGGTTGGACTCCCAGTGGGGTCGCAAGCCACAGGTTGAGGACCACTGGACTAAAGTAAAAGGGGTGAATAAACAATATCAAAGGGCAGCTCAAGAAGACAAAGTAGGGTACTGCAATGAAAGAGATCAAACGACGTCTTTCACTGGGCAAGTCTGCTGCCCACGACCTCATGAAAGTGCTGAAGACCCCCAGATGCCACGTTCAGGACTAAGGTGTACTTGCCCCAGGCCAGTTATGTCAGTCTGGGTTGCGTAGAGAAACAAATTCATAGACACTCACATATGTATAAGAAAGAGGTTTATGTACAAGAACAATTGAATATTGCGAACACATTCCATCCCAGTCCAGATCAAGTCCATAAGTCCAACATTAGTCCAAATGTCCCATACCAATCTATAAACTCCTCCCCAAACTCATGAAACACACACAATGGTGCCAAATACAGGAAGATCGCTGACCAACGGCTGGGAAATCTTGCGGATCCAGTGGTTCTCTGTGATTTCATCCATTGCATTTCATATTCATGCTATTTGCATCTTCTCCTTTTCCTTTGTGAGATTTATTAGCGCCCCACTGATTTTATTAATTTTCCTTCTTTATTAATCATTTTATTCTGCGGTTCTCACAGATCTCATAAGAATCCATAATTCAAATATACTAATCACACTTGTGCATATGCTGCCATCCTCATTTCCAAAACATTTTCTTTGTACTTACACCCTTGGTCCCAGTTCTTCTTTTTCCCTCTCCCCCTGACCCCTTGTCTTCCCGTTCTCATCAATGGTATATTATTATTGTTATTTCACATTTTACACAGTCTGTTGCTTGTCTTCACCCATTTTTCTATTGTTTGTCCTGCTCGGGGTGGGGGTAGGGGTATCTGCATCCCACCATATGACCTCTTCTCCCTCCCCCCTGCTTCCCTCCCCCTTCCCTCCTCCCCTCTCGGTACAGCTACTCACACTGCTCTTCTTGAAGGGTTTCTCTTTCTGGGATTCTATGTGTGGAGAGCTTTCACCAATGTACATGCTACAGTCGATCCAGGTTTGTAAAGTAGGATGATGTTATGGCGCTTATGCACCCATTTTGTCTGCAGGGATTGTGTGTGGAGGTGAGAGGGTGTTGGTGAGGGGGTGGGGCGAGGAAGCATTAAAGCACTAGAGGAATTTTGTGTGTTTTGTTGTTGCTATACTGTACTTGGGCTGACTTATCCCTTCCTCATGGCCCTTCTGCGAGGGGAAGTCCAGTTGTCTGCATATGGGCATTGGGACCCCATTTGCATAGATATTATTGCTTGTTTGGAATCTTTTGATATCTGATACCTGATCCTGTTGATACATGATCACACAGGCTGGTGTGCTTCTTTCAGGTGGGCTTGTTACTTCCCTGATAGATGGCCGCTTGTTTAACTTCAAGCCTTTAAGATAAAGTGACAAGATGTCCTGCTTTTTAACAATTTAACAATGTCAGTGAAGTTTTTAAATTAAAATAAAAATATTACAATGCTATTTTTGTGTTCTATGAAAAATTTTGTTGCTCCATATAGATCAAAGGTTTTTTGGGGGAAGGGGGGGCATCACTGCTCTCCAGTGGTGGGAGTAGGAGGCCCAGACCCACTGCTGGAATTGAACCTCAGTCCCAGTGGGCCGCAGTCCCGCGCACAACCACTACACCACCAGGGCTCAGCTCCAAGACCAAAGTTTTAATCAAGGACCCCTTCCCTGTCAGTGATGCCCTGCTTAAAATCTGGTCACTTCACTTTAAGACTCCAGATGCTATATCTGAAAACACACCACACACACAACAATTTATGGAGTGCTCTTACAGCGTTTGTAAATATCCATGCATCAATTGTATCAAGCACATTTGTACATATGTTGCCATCATGATTTTCTAGACATTGACTTTCTATTGAGCCCTTGGTGTCAGTTCCTGTCCCCACCTCCAATATTCGTGACCCCTTGGTAAATTATCAATTACCATTTTCACATCTTAACACCAGTCGGTGTCTCTCTTCTCTGACAGTTTCTGTTGTTCTTCCCTCTTGAGGCGGGTGGGGTGTTTAAGTGTCAACCATAGCAATGGGTTCCCCCTTCCTTCCCGCCTCTGCTCCACCTTTCTCCTACCCTCTTGGTATCAAAACTCTTTCCTATTCCTGGATTCCATGTGCCATGAGCTCTCATGTGTCACCTGTACCTGTGCACATGGTCTGTTCTATCCCACAGTGAAAGGCAGTCCTAGGGTCATGATAGTGGGGGGTGCAGAGGCCTCAAGGAACCAGAGAAGTATTGTGGATTTCATCGGGACTAATTGAACCCTGATTGATTCATCCCTTGCTGGCCACCCTGAGAGCTGCTGGAGTCCTGCCGTGTTTCTACTGACCTTGGTCCACACGGCTCTGTACCCATGGACCTGAAAGCCTCCTGCACTCTGTGTCCTTATATGTGGCATCGTGAGTCTGAAGAGGGGCAGCAGGGTGTAATTGGACTTGAAGACTTGAGTTGAACTGGGCAGGGCTGCCTTCTTGACAGGTAATTACTTCTTGGGATGAAACTTTTCTTTTTTTGTTGTTTTTCTTTTTTGGGGGGGGGGGCATCACTGCCCTCAGGTGGTGGGAGTAGAAGGCCCAGCCTTTGCTCCGTGGAGCTGGAATCGAACCTCCATCCCAGTGGGCCGCAGTCCCGCACACAACCACTACGCCACCGGGGCTCAGCCTGAAACTCTTTCTTATATGTATGTGAGTGTCACGGGATTTGTTTCTCTAGTCACCTCGGCCTGACACAATGGTGAGCCTTTGTCTCACATACTTTAGGGTGTTACCAGGAAGACCAGACCCTGGAGACAGATAGCATATTTGGTAATGGGAAGATGGGCCGGCAAAGTTCTTCAATGAAATGGATTGACACAGGGACTGCAACACTGAGCCCACGCATAGGAACAACTGTGACATAGGAGGGACATATGTCTGTGTTTTCCAGGCTCTTCTGCCATGTGGGGTCCAACTGCCGTGAGTGGCCCGGAGAGAGGCTCATTGTCTGTGCAGTGTGGCTATGATGCAACTTATAAGACCTACAGGAAGTGGTGGTGTCGAGGGCCTGCTTGGAGTAGCTGCCAAATCCTCATGGAAACCACTGGCTCAGAGCAGGAGGTGAAGAAGGACCGAGTGTCCATCCAGGACAATCATACAAACTTCACATTCATGGTGACTGTGGAGAAGCTCAGGAAAGATGATGCAGATGTTTACTGGTGTGGGATTGAGAGAACTGGAACTGACCTTGGAGTCGAGATGGAAGTCTCCATTGGCCCAGGTAAGACTGAGTGCCGGTGTGGGTGTGTCTTTCAGTGTCTGCTCAGTCCTCAGGTCCCCGAGGACTCTCGTGCGTAAAGACTAGACAGCCAGAGAGTGACTGAGGTGTCACTGGACCCCACTGCCTGCTTGTATTGGGGAGGGGCTCCTAGGGTGTCTTCAGTGTGTGGAACAAAGTTTTATGGGCACACCCTCTCTGTGTAACCCGTCTCTTGCTTACAGAGGTCAGTCCCACAGGTGATGGTGAATAAGACACTTGGGAGAGGACACTCACCTGACCTGCTCTCAACCCTCAGCCTCCACCACAGGGTCCAGCCCTGTGAGCACCAGAAGGACCCTTGGGTCTCCCATGTTTATGCCAGCTACCAGCAGGCCCAGCACAACTAGACAGCAGACCCCCAGTCCTGGACAACACTCACGGTAAGAGTCCATCATCTAGGACTTTAGTACCCAGATGGCTTCACTAAGGGTGGAGAAGGATTCCTTTCTTTGGGTTCCCTCACTTAAGTACAAACTCCATACCGCAGTTTAGGTGCTACTGGCCCAGGAGCTCTCCAGGCATTGGGGTACAGAGGCCAAGATGCAGGCCCACTCAGATTCCTTGATTCCTCTTACATCCCTCTCACACTCAGACCCTTTGTCATAGCCAAAGTCCAAAGTTAGAGGTCAGGGAGAGAAGTCCTTCGAGTAGAACTAAACTGTCCTTGAACTCTGCCAGTGTTGGACTTCATGTGGATTATTGTGGACACGGACCACTGGTTCATGGGCAGGGCAAAGTGGAGGCTCAGGGTCTTCTCCTGAGGAGACAGCGCACTGTCTGTCCCTGTGTCCCCACAGGCCACTGCTCAGAAGCATCCACTTCCTGCTCCTGGTCTTCCTGAAGGTGCCCTTGTTCCTGAGCATGCTCAGTGCTGTCCTCTGGGTGAACAGACGTCAGCGGGTCCCTGGGCCAATGCTGGTTCATCCCAACCAGGAGAGCCTCTAGCGCTGCTGCCCAGGATGCTCAGACCGCAGCTGGAAGCACTCAGCTGGACTCAGCATGATCTTGTCGGCAATGACCTCCATGTCACCATCTATGTCTTCATGGAAGCGTTCTCTTTGCTACTTTCTTAACAATTTTTCTTTCACCTGAGCCTCACACAAAAACTAATAATAAAATAGATCCTCTCTGAACTAAATGTGCTTCTTGAAAATGAGTCCAGCACTTCTGAATGAAAACACCACTCCCCAGTGCTTTGAGAAGGAGCTGGGTGGGGCCGTGGTTCCTCGCTGGGCTGTGAAACGCATGGGGGCAGTTCAAAAGCACCACCAGCTCCTTTGGGTATAGTCTGGCTTTCCCTTCCCTTAAAGAGGTACCGCCTCAGAAGCCCACACAGCATCACTGTGAGTCTGTAGGGGCTTGAGGACAGTGACTTTCTTTTTTGGAATTCTTTGGAAACCTCAGACGTTCTCCCTGGTGTCTACAATCTCACCGGATACTGGCATGGCTTTGGGTTCATTCCTCTGTTTCCCTGTGAGCGAGGCCCATGGCTTCCCCTGGGACTTTTCTCCCTGCGTGTCCACCTGCCCTGGATCTGGTATCGGTGGGAGGATCCTGCCAGGTGCTAAGCAGGGCTAGTCAATCATGTCTTCTGGAACTCAGGAAATAACAGAGCGATTCTGGGGTCCCCTGGGCTTCTGAGGCGATAGACATGAGTGAGAATCCCATTGACCCCTCACCTCTGTGAGCCTCTACACCTGCTTGTGCCCCCAGGGGTCAGCTGGGTCGCTAGAAAGTGCAGTACATGGGGAGCCAGTGCCCAGGGTTCCATGAGTGGTCACATTATTTTTTCCTACTTGGGTAGTCAATGGGGCTAATGGCTCCATGACACTGGGGGGACATCGACCTTTCCTTTCACCTTCCTAGTGGACCTGAGCTCCTCTTCCTGCAAGCACATGGACTGCTGATCTGTTAAAGCATAGACATTGGCTAAGTAGCCATGAGTCTGGTTGGGAACTTGAACCAATCTCCTGTCCACTAGACCAGAGTCCTTTGACTCACAGTTCATACACAATGATGTACACTGCCCATTGATTACAGCCCCAGGGCTTGTGATCCGGGAGGGTCTCTGCATGTCCTGCTGCTCCGACAGCTCCTCATGTCACCCCTGAATCTTGTCACCATTGAGTTGGTCAGTGAATAATTTTCAAGAGTTCACCAGGCAGTGCACTCCACCCTAGGCCGTCCAGTGTGAAGAAACAGACGTAGCCCTCTGCTTCCATGGGCCGTGCCGTCTGTGGACTGAGAGCCGCAGTGAACAAGCAGGAGGTCAGGGCCAAATCAATGGGATGGAGACAGAGGGATGGAGTCTGCTGTCTCCAAGGAACTGAGTCTCTGGTCTCATCTCCACAGGGTTCAGAAATATTGCAAGATCTCCCATAATTCTCAGAGAAAGCCATACCCACACAGAGTCTCATTGGCTAACTCCAGATTGACAGGCTAGGTAGACTCCACCCCTACACTCTTAGTGAAATTAGCACCATGTGGGTCTGGGGGAGTCAGTACCACTGATGCTCATCTAGAGATGCATGAGGTAGAGGGACACACAAGCCTGGTCACCACAGGCAGTCCAGCCAGGCTCCCCTCTCTCTCTCTTGTCCACCCCCCTGTCATGCCTAGAATGCTGGTTCTCTGAGCAGGTCTGGACAGAGGAAAGGGGTAAATCAGGATAGGGTGCAGAGAGCAGTTCAAGGACCCCATTGTTTCAGACAAGACTTAGGATCCTTGACTTACCTGAAGTCCCAGCAGGCAGATGCTGTCCCCTTTCCTACCTTCATCCATTTCAGGAGAAGCCGCACCTAAGGTCTAGCTTGTCACAGGATACGTCCCTCTGGATTAGGTGGCATTACTTCCCAGGATTCAGTATAGGTGACACCTGCCCTTCCCTCCTGAGAAGGTCCCTTAGTGGCCCATGGGTATCCTTGGGGACCCAGGAGAGGGTCAAAGCTGGGCATGGGGAGGACACACTCTGGAAACATCCTTTGCTTTGACCATTGGGATGCAGTGGGCCAGTCCCTGCTTCTCTCAGCCCTCCCTTCCAGCCCCTGAGTTTCCTGACCCTTATTTCCATTTGCTGTATTTTTGGTTCTCTATCTTGGTTCAGAAGAAGCCAAAAGCTGCTTTCAAAGAGCGGTTGCCTACAGAGGATGACAGGGCTTTGGTTTAAGTCCTACAGCTCTCACGTGGCCAGTTGGCCTCCCTCTTGAGTCAACCTGAATTTGTTTTCAGTTCAAGCATTTCTCGCTTATGCCACGACAGAAATCCCTTCTCTGGCTTTTATACTATTGTTGGTGGTCTTTTCTTGCTTACCCTTTATTTTTATCTTTATATTATGATTTTTTCCTTGCTGCTTTGTTTTTTATTATTCCCATCGGGTTTCCTCGTTTGTGAAGCACAATGACTGTGGATGCACAGAGACAATAACCCTTCAGTCCTTTATAAGCCCTCCTCCACAAGGGGTGCTGGGAAAAGTGAATGTCTACCTATAGGAAAATGAAGCAAGACCCTTACCTCACTCCATGCACTAGAATAAACTCAAGGTGCACCACAGACTTTGAGGTAAAAGCCCAAACTATTAGGGCCATCAATGAGGGAATTGAAACCAACCTGAGAACTTCGGCACAGGGAATACATAGATTATCAGAAATTGGGAAGGACACAAATACAGAGGAGGCACAAATTGACAAGTGAGGTATACTGAACGTAAAACACCTGTGTACATCCAAGGAATTTACCAAGAGAGCAATAAGAGAGTCCACGGACTAGGAAAACATCTTTAGCAATGACACATCAGATAAAGGCCTTATTACTAAGATTTACAATACCCTAATAGCATCCAAAAAGACAAAACAAACACTCCACTGAGGAGGTTGGCAAAGGACCTGAACAGAAGTTTCACAGAGGCAGAAATCCAAATGGCATCCACTATGAAAACCGATGTGGCGATATCAAAAACAGATGGAATTGAGCTACCATACAACCCAGCAATCCCCTTACTGGGCTATACCCATAAGAAGCAAGAAACAAGCCACGGCCAGACATCTGTGCTCCAATGTTCATCGCAGCACAGTTCACAATCGCAAGGAGTTGGAAGGCGTCAGAATTTCCATCAACTGAGGAATGGATTAAAAAGCTGTGGTACAGACATACAATGGAGTACTCTGCATCGCTGAAAAGCAGTGATGAACGCATGAAGCATATCGCCACATGGGAAGAACTGGAGGAAACTATGCTAAGTGAAGTTCGCCAAGCGTAAAAGGAAAGGCATGGGTCCACTGAGCTATGCTTTAAAAAAAATGCCAAAGGGACATAAAAGGTGGATAGGGAGAAAAGTTCTTACATCCTGTGGACATGTCGCCAGGAGAGACCAGTCCCTGGAGGAGGACGTCTTGCTTGGTGAAGCAGAGGAGCAGCGTCAATGAGGAGGGTCCTCGGTGACATGGAGGGACACGGGGGCTGCAACCACGGGCTCAAGCAAACAAATAATTATGAGGACGGGGCGGGGGCAAGTAGTCTTTCCTTTTGTTCTACACAGAGTCGCTTTGAGCCAGAACGCTCTGGGACTTAACAAGGATGACCGTGGAAACCTGAAATCCACGCCTCACATACATTAGGCTCCGGTAAATTCCCTTTGATCATAGTTGAGGGACCTAGATGTCCCTTCTATGAGAAAGTGAGCTCGTGAAGTCAATAGTGATAATGTAGCTAATCATTTGACCTTATCATTCATCTCCTTTCTGACTTTGTGGCAGTCATGTGCTTATGTCAATTTTATCATTGAAATGGAGGGGTGGAGTCTGGCCTGTTAATCAGGAAAAAAGCCATTGAGTAGCTGATGAGGCCTCTGTGGGGGCATGGCTTTCACCTGAGACTCCTGGGAAATCTCACGGTATTTCCCTCGTGAAGATGAGAAGCTATCTTCCCCAGTTGTTGGGAGTGAGTTAGAGAGATGATTAACCACAGGCAACACAGAATAGCGGCAGCTGGGAGGCTGGAGTAGCTGGTGGAGAGACCATACCGCTTAGCCCTGATGAAGACAGACCTCTGAAGCTGGAGTGGCATGCTGTTGATGGACCTGAGCCCTGGAAGTGAGAAGCCATGGGGATACCCCTGCCAGCGCCAGAATTCTGCACCCACTGACCTGTGACTTCCTGAGTCGGAAGCAGACTTTATAGACTGATTGCAGGCATATGGGTTAATATTGGACTTATGACTTTGCACTGGACTGGATTGGGGTGCCTTCTTAGTGTCACATTTCTTTTGTATATAAACCCTTTCCTTATACCTAGATGCGTGTCTCTGAAATTTTGTTCCTCTAGTCTACCCGGACTAACACAGACCTCTTTCCTTTTATTTGTTTTCACAGTTTGATTGGCATGTCATTCACAGATCATACAATTCATTAGTCCAATCATCTTAAAAGCTGCAACATCAGCACCACACTCAGTTTCAGAACATGCTCCTCTTTCTTTTACTTATTATCACGAGCTCCCACTTTCCAAGGAATCATTAGTCCAGTTACTCTCTCTGTAGATTTAGCTCTCCTGGGTTTCATATACAGAAAGACACATGGAAACAAAAGCAAAAACCTGACCACAAGGTAAACAGAGAAGAGCCTCAGTTGAAAAGAAAGCAGACACTATTAAAAAGTAGAACAAGTTTTAAGTGGGTTCCAAAGGGATCAAGTGAAAGGCATCAAACGTTGACCAGCTGCATCTGCCTCAGTCCCCTTTCCACTGTGTTTGGCATGGTGGCGAGCCTTTTAACCCATTTTCAAGTTCTTTCCATTTTTAATATTTTCTGCTTTCAGTTCGACTGAGCTCCTCCGGTGTTTTGTCTAGTTCTTGTTGATTTTCTCGAGTTTGCTCTACGTGACTTTGCTTGGTTGTGGGTTATTTAGTATGGTTTTCTGTAGAAGAAATCCAGGATCGGTCAATCTGTAGGGGCAGTAACTGGCTAAGGTCAAGGAAGGGAAGGCGGGGCCAATGGAGAGCTCACCACAACGAGTGTGAGAAGGAGATGTTCTGAAATTGAGGGTGCTGGTGATCGCATAGAACTTTTTAATATGCTCAAATGGTTACATGGTTCTATATGTGATCCAAAAACTACTATGAGCGGTCACTGCACAGCTACTAGTAAAGGACACTGCTAGGGAGGACACGACTAGCTACAAGGGAGGGATTGCTTTCTGAGAATTTGTCCACGTCTTCCAAGTTGTTGAATTCATTGGAGTACCGACCTTTGTAGTACTGCGTAATTATCCTTTTGATTTCATTAGGGTCAGTTGTGATGTCCCCTCTTTCACCCCTCATTTTTGCTACTGAAAAATTTTCCCTCCTTTTTTTGGTTAAGTCTCCCAGTGGTTTGTCAATTTTTTCAAAAAACCAACTTTTAGCAGCATTAATTTTTTCCATTGTTTTCTTGTTTCCCTTCTCCTGAATCTCAGCCCTGATTTTTATATTTTCTTTTCTTTTACTGTTAGTGGGACTGTCCTGCTGACTCTGCTGTAGTCATTGTAAATTCTGTGCCAACATATCAGTTATGAGACGCTCTTCCTTTCCAGGTGTCCATGTACTGCTATGAAACTTCCTCTGAAGACTGCCTTGGCTGTGTCCCATAAGTTTTGGTATGTCGTGTTTTCATTCTCATTGGTTTCTAGAAATTTTTAAATTTCATCTCTGATCAGGGCCAGTAAGCCCTCCTTTTGCAATAGAGGATTATTCATTCTCCAATTATTTTCTCTAGTTCTCTTCATCTTCCTTTTGTTGATTTCCAACCTTATGGCACAGTGGTCTGAGAGTTCTGTATGATGTCAATGTGCTTAAATTTATGTAGATTCGCCTTATTTCCCAGCATGTGGTCTATCTTTGAATGTGTTCCATATGGGATGAAAAGAATGTGAATTGTTTTTTTATTTGGCTGAAAAACTGTAGATATCTACCAAATCTGCCTCAGATTTTCTAATTATAGTGTTTAGATCTCTAGCCTCCTTGTTGAGTCTCTTTCCCTATGATCTGTCTTTCTCAGAGAGTGGTGTATTGAAATCACTCACTATAATTGTTGAGGCTGTGATTTCTTTTTTCATCTTTGGCGTGTTTGGTTTACATATTCAGCGGGTCTCTCATTTGGGAATATATGTTTAAAAGGCTTATTGGTTCATTGTCTATCCTTCCCCTGAGCATTACATAGTGTCCCTCCTTATCTCTTTTGATGGTTTGAACTTTAAGGCCAATTTTATCCAAGATTAGGATTGCTACACCTGCTTTTTTTTGAATTGCTGTTTGCCTGGTATTTTTTTCTCCAGCTTTTGATTCTCAATATATATATTTTTTCTGTGATCTTAAGATGTGTCTCTTGTAGGCAGCAGATTGATGGATTGTGTTTTCTAAGCCAGTCTGTTAATCTCTGTCTCTTAAGGCCTGAATTCAATCCATTGATATTCAGGGTTATTACATCTATCTGTGTACTCTGTTGTCATCTTATCGCTCTTGTGTTGGGTGTTTTCCTACCTCCATGGGTTGTGTCCATGTGTGTTTGTGGTTCATAGTTTCCTTTCTTTCATCGGTGAGCCAGGGTTATCTTGGGGGGTGTTATCCCTTTGATGGTCTCTGGGTAGAGTCGTACTGTGTGGCAGTCTCTTGTATGAGCTTGGTGATTGCTGTTCTTCTGCCCCCAATGGGTCGGTGAGGATCTTTTGTAGGGCTTTGAGATTTTCCTTGTCTGGAAAGACTCTCACTTCTCCATCAATTTTAATAGATAATTTGGATAGAGGGTTCTTGGGTTTGCATGGTTTTCCTGAAATTTTCGGAATATGCTGCTCCACTCTCTCCTCTTCTTCATAGTTTCCATTGATAGGTCTGAGCATATTCTTATCTGTTTGCCTTAAATCAATTGCCCATTTTTCCCTAGCTGGTCTCATAATTTTCTCCTTTTCCTCATAATTGGATAGTTTATCAACTATATGTCTTGGAGTTTTCTTCATGGGGTTCAGTCTAGCTGGAGTTCTTTTGGCCTCCTGGATGGTTGCCTGGTTTTCATTCATTAAGCTAAGGAAGTTTTCCTGCAAGCATTCCATCAATATTTGGATGTTGGTTCCCTTGATAAACCTTCCTCCAGTAGACTGATCATTCTAATGTTGTTTCTTTTCATATCATCAGACAAAGTTCTGAGGTGTTCTTCTGCTTCTCTGAGAGACTTGTTAGATTTTTTTTCTCACATTTATTCATTTCCCTTTGTGAATCCTCTAGGTCACTGGTCCTATTCTCTGCCTCCTCCATTCTCTGGGCAAAGTCTGAAGGTTTACTATTTACTATGAGTTGTTGTTAGTTCACCCCTTAGTTCTTGTATTTCCCTTTGGTGCCTGGCCTTTATCTCCCTTATCAAGTCTTCCTTATTCTCTAGTGCCTAGCTCATGACCCGTATACATCTTAACAACATTCTTAAGATTTCTTTCTGTGGTTGATCAACATCCGCATTTTCTTTTCTTTTTTTCATCCACGTGTTCTAAGACTGCCGTTAGGTCTAGCTGGTCATCTTCTTTTGGATTTGCTTTCTCTTTTCTTGACATTGCGGAAGCAGCTAGGTCATTTTTGTTTGATTTATTCAAATTAGGTGGCATCTTCCTTGGTGTTTCAGAGCCCTGGGCTCTCTCTTTGGGAGGCTGGTGTTGGGTTTTGTGTAGGCTGCCTTTAGCCCACTGCTTTGAGGGGCTGTGTTTCCCCTTTGTCCTGCTGTGGATCCCCCTCTCACCTTCTCCTCTGCTTTGTATTATAGCTTCCCTCAGAGCTCCTTAGGAACTGTTAGCAGCTGGGCAAGTTGTAGGTCTGATGGAAAGTGTTGACAGAGTACAGGGGAGTGGGTTTAGGGGATGGGTTGGGGACTGAGTGATCTGTTCCCAGATAGGGGCACTTTCCACAGATAAGTGGGGAAAAGCCTCTGGGATGGCAAAAAGCCTCTGGCTGCCTTATGGAGCCTGAGTGCAGGCCTCCTAAGTGGGGAAGTGGCTGGTCAGCTGCTCCACTCCGGACAAGAATCTCTGGGGGTGGGGAACGGGGGTGCGGGTCTACATGGGAGTGTCCCCACAGGACCCTGGGCACCCTGGGGTGGGGAGGACTGGCCGGCAATTTGCACAGGTGCTGATGCAATGCGGACCTCTCGACCCACAGCTTGCGGAGCAGGCACCCTGAACAATGCTACAAAAGAAAGGGCAGCGTCTGTGCAGAGTGCGGGTGTCCGTGGGGCGTGCTGGCATGCAGTTTACTCCTGCGTCTGGTTCAGATGGGGAGGCTATGAACTTTCTTGGGAGTCAGCAAACCAATTCAAGAGCCTCACTGGGTCCCAAGTCACCCCTACTGACCAATCTCCCAGAGCTCCAGACATGAGCTAGCTATCTGGCCGCCCTCCTCTCCCAGGGTCCTCTGAAGTTTCTGTTTAGTTCTGTTACTTCATGATTTCTTCCTTTCCCTTTAACTGCTCTAGGTTCAAGAGCAAATTTCAGAGTCCTTTCTGCTATCCACTTTGATCTTTTCTTCCTTTCTTGCCTTTTAAACAACCTTCCCTTTTCTTTATAAATGATCTCTTGATGTCATCCCACAGCTTTTCAGAGGTCACTTGTTCTTGAGATGTTCTTGACATTCATACCGAATATAATCAAGGTCATATTTTAGCTTTGGGAGCTAGATTTACTTTTCTTCAACATCAACTTGAACTAACATATGAGCAATTGGTGATTTGTTCCATAATTATATAGGATTACCAAGACTTACTAAAAAGCTGTTTATTAAAATACTGTTACATTAGTTCAGATAGGAAGGAATAGATGAGTGCGATCCAGAGAGAGAGAGAGAGAGAGAGAGAGAGAGATCTCCAGGAACATAGAAATCAAGATCTGCCAGCAGTTGCAGAATAGACCTTTGGGAAGTAAAGGGGATTGACATTAAGTGTGGGGAATGCTTCGCTCTAAAGTGGAAGGTGGATTCTTACTCAGAAGAGCCCCAGAAAGACAAATAAATGTGATTTCTCTTTCCCGGGCTGTCATGTGGGCAACAGGTGTCAAAGACTATTCTTTGTTCATGGTACACTTATTAGTTATTTTATTTATGGGCATGATACAGTGCATGAAATAAGGGTAAGAATTTTCTAATAGGATCCTGGATGATGACACAGGTGTTATTGCTGAGAAGGTCATTCTGAGTCCATCTGAAGGTCTGCACTTCTGGACAGGGCATCTTTGGCCCCAAGACCACTGGTTCACATAGACTGATCCAACATCCGTCAAGGGGCCCTCTGAGGTCTGTTCACCCAGAGGACAGCACTGAGCATGCTCAGGAACAGGGGCACCTTCACAAAGACCAGCAGCAGGAAATGGATGCTGTGGAGACACAGGGACAGACCGTGAGCTGTCTCTCGGGGAGAAATCCCAAGCGTCCTCTGCACCCATCCAGGAGCCCATGTCCTGTCGAATAAGCCACAGTAACCCACATCAGCACCAACCTCAGGAGAGTCTAGGAACAGGACACTCCAAAACTCAAAGGACTGTTGTCCCAACCCTTACCTTAGGACTGCGAATATGACTTAGAACTTAAGTCTTAGGTCTGACCGTGGGTTTGATATGAAGGGGGACCCAGGGATTCATGTGAATTCTTCTTTGCTCTTAGCCCTGTACCTGGAGAGAGCCCTGACACCAGGTAGGACCTCAATGATGAGGTATGGAATTGCACCCCCCATGACTTTTTGTATAAAAATACACCCACACCTGCATTATTCTCTCCTTCTTTCACACAGGTCTACTATACATAGTACAAGTAACCCCATCTCATGATCTTTTCAAGTTATGAGGAACCTCATGAAGAATCCTACCCCCCCCACACACACACACTCTACATCTTATCTTAGCAATATGTATATATGCGTACTTAAAAATATATTGCTAAGTAAATATGCAAGGCTTCCAGTCCACAAAGACTGACACAGGGCTGACTTATAAAGATAACGTTAATAAAAGGCAATCACAATAAAACCATATATGCTGTTGTAGCTAGGTGCCAGCAGGCAGATGCCAACTTGCAACAACCTTCTGTCCAACAATGGGACATTGCCCGGTCCTGTGCCATCCTTACAGTTGATGTTAAAGTTGAGCTCATTGTTGCAACCACTGTGCTCGTCCATCTCCTGGAGGCCTTTCTGTCTGTTCCAGGACCTCCTCTTTACCAAGCATGGCGTCCTTCTCCAGGACTGGTCTCCTGATGACATGTCCAAAGGACGTGAGACAAAGTCTTGCCATCCTAGATTCTGAGGAGTGCCATGCTCCACTTCTTCCAGGACAGATGTGTTTGCCCTGCTGGCAGTGCATGGTGCGCTCAATCTTCGCCATCCTTCCAGGCATCAGCTCTTCTGTGGTCTTCCTTACGCCACGTCCAATTTTCACGGGCATATGAGGCAATGAAAAATACTGCAGCCCTTGGAACTGAGCCCTGGTGGCGCAGTGGTTGTGTGCGGGACTGCAGTCCACTGGGTTGGTGGTTCAAATCCAGCAGCAGCTCTCCAGGAGCAACGCTGGGCCTCCTACTCCCAGCAGAGGGCAGTGATGTCCAAACAAAAATACCACAGCCCGAGTCAAGGATGGCTTAGTCCTCTTTGCTCTTTAACACATTAGAGAAATCTAATGCAGCAGATTTGCCCAATGCAATACCTCATTTGATGGCTTTACCACTGTTTTCATGAGACCATTAATTGTGGATCCAAGGAAAATGAAGTCCTTGACAATGGGAATACTTTGCTCCTTTACCTTGATGTTGTCTGTAAGTCCTGCTTTGAGGATTCTGGTTTTCTTTACATTAACTTGCAATCCACAATTGCAGATGTTTATCATCAAGTGCTTCAAGCTATCCTTGCTTTCAGTAAGCTAAGTTGTGTCATCTGTTTATTGCAGGTTAGTAATAAGCCTTCCCCCACCCCTCATGTCACAGTCTTCTTCATAGTCTCTCTCTCTCTCTCTCTCTCTCTCTCTCTCTCACACACACACATCTGCATGCTGTTTGACTTACATCAGATCCAATTTACAGCACAGTGGTCCAAATGGAAACCCATAATGAGTTGTGTCCCACCTATAGTCTGGTTTTACTTTAGAACTGTACGTCTTGGAATGGTCCGGTGGGCATAAAGAAGTCACTTGCTCTTTTTCACAGCCAAGTATTATTCTGTTACACAAAATGAACCATTACCACGTTAACCATTCATGAGCCATTTCTGCCCAATCCCTTCTTATTACAAACATTATGTAGCCCTTGATTGTTTCGTGCTCGGTGGAAAGTGGCGATTTACTGTGAAGCAAGTGTAATGTAGAAGGGTCTCTGGGTGGTACAGGTGGTGCACAGTTGTTTACTAGCCTCAGGGGTGGAAGTTTAACCTGCCAAGCAGAGGCAGGGGAGAGAGGCCTTCCATCTGCATCTGTCAAGGCCACAACCAAGTACACTCTCAGGAGCATGGCTGTTCTGTCACATGTAACTTCTTCATGACTAAAAACAAACTCCATGGTAATAACATCCGGGTTTCCTCGTTAGTTTAGTTTTAGTTTTTGAAACTTAAGTTTCATTATTTGCCAGAAATTTATTTGCTAGGGTCCTCTCTTTTGTAACTAAGTTTATGTTCATTATTTTCTAATATTTTAATGAAAGATGGTCCCCTTCAAATGCATAAGATTCAGTCTCCATTAAATCTAAGGTTTCCTGTGTGTGGATACATACAAGGTCAGCTTCTGCCAGCCCTTTGCTTAGGGAAAGTACCAGTTACATAATCTGGTGTCAATTTGAGAATTAAGGGTGAGGGTGAATCTAGCCTGTCAATCATTGTATAGTCAATGAGGCCTCTATGTGGGCATGGCCTTCTCCTCTGAGAATTCTGGGAACTCCTGGATTTCCTCCTTGTAGGAAAAGACTCTCTCTTGGCTCACTCCCTAAAAAACGCTCAATGACAAGACACATGGCACTGTGCTGATAGTCCCCAGTCCCTGGGAACTGGCAATGCTACATGGAGACCCCTGCCAGCACTGAGATGATTCTACCACCACTGGATCCACAAGAATTTCCATAGCAGCTTTTTTTGGTGTGCACGTGTGTCTCTGAAGTAAAATTGAAGATGAAAACAAAGCTACTATTCAGATAATGGTGTTTTAATTTGTTTGGAAAGTATATTTATGGCTGTTGGGTAATTTTTAAATTATTGTGAGGGCCAGGATTGACTCTTGTATCTCAAGAGTTTGCTGACCCCTCTTCTAGGTGAGAGTGAGCTGCAGTGGACAGGTATTGGGCATTTTGAGGGAAAATCATATGATTACTGTGCTGGGGATCACAGACAAATTGCATTCATCATCCAAAAGAGCATTTCAAGATCTATCTTGAAATACAAAGCTCTCTGTGATAGGATAGTATCCATCCACAAAAAAGGAAATATAGTAAGGTAACTATTATTCAATACACCTACCACAAAATTTAGTGATAAGAAGTTGAAGAAATCTACCAACAACTTTAGTTGGAAATTGGCCCACCAAGCAATTAAGA
>PVJH01034176.1:0-20874 GCA_004026705.1 Nesogale talazaci | reverse complement strand
CTTCACCAAGCTACTGGAATATGCATACATCTCTTGAGCTGGGGACTGTCAGACCTTGTCATCTGACTGACTGTTGTTGACTTGCCTTACACTTTGCTGCCTGTGTCTGGGTAGCCTGAATTGTTCTACAGAGGTCTACTGGCGACCCTGAAGATTTCAAGAACTGCCAAGGTATATTAGCTGTCTCACAGAAGTGACTTGCACCAAGACATTCATACTGATTTATAGATTAATTAACTTCTTATTTCTTATGTTAGATATCTATATATAATTTAGAGAAACCTATCTAACACAGTAGTATATGGAAATCACCTACTATAATTGTTGATCTGGTGATTTCTGTTTTCTTCCTTTTGAAGATTTGGTTGGTGTATTTCAAGGGTCTTTCATTGGGCACATACATGTTCTCTTGAAATTTTGAGCATTATGTAATGCCCATTCTAGTCTCACTTTAGATCATGTACCATTGGATCTATTTTGTCCAAGATTAATATTGCCATTGCATATGCCATTAGCTTGGTAAATTTTTCATGATCCTTCAATTCTCAGTCTGTTTTTTGTCAGTGAATTTGAGCTGTGTCTTGATGGCAGCTGATTGATAAATTTGTTGTCTAATTCAATCTGATACTCTTTGTCTTTTAACTGATTCATTGAATCCATTATATTCAGTGTAATTTAATAGAAATGTAGATTAGTTGCTGTTGTATAATACTATTTGTATTTGGTATTTTACTTTCTTCCCCTTCTATGAAGTGGTGTGTGTAAAGAATTTATTCTTTTCTTCTTTTCTCCAATAGACCTGTAATGTCCGTTTTCAGCGTGTTGTTTTCTGGGTGATATAAGAACATGTGGTTTTATTGTGTTTGTGTGCTATGCCGGTTGGTTTTCTGGCCATAAAGAGATGGAAAGTATTTTGTGTAATGTTGGTTTTGTTTCACAAATTCTCTAAGGATTTCCTTATCTGAGAAAACCTATCTGACAAAATGTTGATCCAGTTTCTCTTTTATCTGCATGGTCTTTTTTTGAGAGGTCTGAGCTCATTCCTCTCTGTACCCTTTTATGTGACTGCTTTTGTTCCTCTATAGCTGCTCTTATGATCCTTTCCTTTTTCTTAAAGTTGAAGAATTTGACTATTATTTGTCTTAATGTGGTTTTTTGGGGGGCGGGGGCGGAAGTTTAATGTAATTGGTATTCTCTCTGCTTCTTGAAAGCTATCACCTCCTTTATGATGTTGGAGAAATTTTCTTCTAAGAATTCTCTTACTATTTTAACAGTAGGCTTGCTTGTTTCTTCCTGTTCATGCATCACAATAACTTGAATATTGGTTCACTTCATGAGGTCGCATGTCATCCCCAGACGTTTCCCAGAGTTCTTTGTTTTTTATTTGATTGTTTCTCTTGTTCGCTGAATCCTGTTTGATCATTTTTGAGTTTCCTGATTTGATTTTCCATTTATTTCATTTAATTGGTCATGTCCTGTACTTCTTCTTTATTTCTGCTATACCATTCTTTAGCTCTTGTGTTTCTCTTTGATGTGAGGATCCTAGCATCTCCATTTTACCATTTGTTTTCAGGATTGATCCCCTAACTTCCTATATGACCCGAAGCATCATTCGCTCATCATTTCCATCTGGTCATTCAATGGCTTTTTTCTTTTGTGTAATCTATTGGTTTTAGGTAGTCTTCAATACTTGAATTTTGCTTCTCGATTTTTTTTTTTGTGGCAGCTGCTGGTATCATTTGTTTACATTGTATATTGTATGAACTGAAGGTGCTTTGTAGACTTCTTTGCAGTGAAGGGGCAGAAGGTCTGGCACTTTAGGGCAGGAAAGGATCAGAAAGGGATTGTGAGTAGATGAGGAGAGGAGTGTTAACTGGGTGCATGGGAGGATGAGGAGCACAGGTCCATATGAGCTCAGGCGTAGGTTTTCAGTGGTGGTATGAGTCAGAGAAAGTTTTCCCATTAAGAGTAGTAATCTTTAATCAGTTGGAGCAAAGGGTTATGATTTTACTTGGTAATTTATAGGAGATTCCATGTTATTGATGGGGAGAGTATAGGTTTCAGAGGTTAGTGAGGTTGGAGTAATTGAGGGGTATATTCAATCTACTGGAGTCCCTTATAGACCCTGTATACTATGCAAGCAGAATACAGTCCTGCTGTCATTGTGTTTATAAACTGTGAGTTTCTGTGCAACTCAGAACTCTATCCCCACCTTACATTTCGCCTAGGTTGGAAATGGACTATTTTAATGGATGTCTCAGTGAAGGGGTGCTTCTGATCAGAGGGAAATCAGGCTAAGAGCTGCGGCTCCTTGAGTATGAAGGCTACCTAGCCAAGTATATGGAAAGCCAATGAGAAATCTGGAAATCCAGGTTCCTTTTCCCCTGCTGGGAAAAGACGTTCTGTGTTTCCTTTCTCAAATGAAAGTAGTAAAAAATCTAATAACCTACTGGATTTCACTGTGCTGAGGCTTTAGGTTATATTTCTGTAACACTGGTGCTGAATCTGTCTCCAGATAGTTGGGGTTAGATATCTCCAGAGCTCAGTTGTGCCCCTTCCCCCCAGAGATTATCTACTTTGGTCCAGTGTCCAGAGCCCCCAGAAGTCCTCATGGGAGTCTAAAGGGGTGCCCCTAACTGGTAAACTCTCCTGGGCCAACTTGGGGAAAGGGAAGAGGCAGGGTGTTGCCACTCCACCAACAAAGGAGCCAAAGTGTGGGCTGGCACTGTGAAAAGGGAATATAAGCATGGTGAGCACAGCTGAGCTGTTGGAAAACTGACAACTATGGGGTGCATGAAACCCAGTTTCACAACCTTGCCCCTCAACTAGGCCGCCTTACCTGTAGAACTGGCGACCACACAGGAGGCTCTTCAGGTGGGCGATCCTATGTCTGTGTCATCATCCTGGAAACCTCAAAATAAATAGCTTTTTATATTTTAGTGATTAAATGGAGTTCCTAATTGACTTCTAGTCAAGATCTCATTTAATAAAAGAGAAAGTTGGAATATAAAAATATAATAATTAAAAATACTTATGACCTAAAGACATCAATATCCTCTACTCCTAAAATTACTTATGGCTTATCATCTGATCTCTAATTCTTCGTAAAGGAGGTCTCTTGCATTGCCTGCTGATCTTAAGAGTTATTTAACTTATGCAGCTTATGAGTCTGCAGCATGCCATCTGACCTGTCAACATCAATTTGTCTTTACAGTCAGCAGCCTGCCTTCAGACCTGCCAATCTTGGGTTCTTCTGCACGTTCAGTTTTGTGAGTCTGAAGTAGACTTCAAATTATATCTGACCTGAAGATTTCTGCAAATGTCTAAGCCATTTCCTTGTGAAAAATCTTGTAGTCAATGAAACATATATACATTTCATTTACTTTACTTCTTTAGACAACTCAGCCTAAAACAATTTTATGACAGGAGTTTTGTATTCCTTGTCAATTATTTACTATAAACCATATTACATTAAATATAAATTTTAAAATGAGGATTAAAAAGTACTTCAATTAACCAAAAGCTAGAAAAACACACTTTTAAAATGATAACTATATTAAATATAATATTTTATATGTTTTGCTTTTCTCCGGTCTCACTATAAACATGTGCTCAGATGACTTAATTGCTATGATTATTATTTTTTAATAATACTTATAGTCTACTAAGGATATTGTGAGACCTGTAAATTATTTTTGGACTCTTGGTGACAAATATAGTGTCAATAAAATGTGCATGTACTTTAATTGTATATTTTCACAGGCTCAAAACAAAAGCTCCAAATTATCTTAATCCATAATTACTGAAGTCATGTTCAGAAATATAGAGAGGTTATAAAAATCGTGTTGTAACTGGTCACTTTGAGAAACATTTGAATCTATTTTGACTTATGAGAGTGGCCCTAAAATTTTTAATTTTTAAAAACATGTATAATAGTGTCCAACTTATGGTAAATTGTCAATTTTAAGCAATAGTTCATGTACTATATATTCGAAACTTCTGTTGAAGAGGTAAGTGAGTAAGAAAATGTTAAAACTTTGATAAACTCACTTCAATGAAAGTGAAATTATCTGTTTTTACAGAAAGAAATTTCTAGTTGATGCATTATAGCTAATGGGATGAAGGACTATACATGAATATTAAAGTTAGTGGTGGAAATGTAAGTATGTTTTCTAAATTATGCATTTAATTAAAATTTGAGCCACCTACAGTGAAATATACACATTTTAATTTTACAAGTATGATGGCTTTGTACACTTTTATGTTTGCCACTACGATCAAGGTATACAATGTATTCATCATAGATATAGGTAGGTAGATTGGGAAAAACATTTATATCAAGAAAGTGTCTCATACAGGTAAAGCAATAGTTGATTCTATTTGGGTTTGTAGGTCTGTTGCTGGATGCTTTTCCTCACTCGTGGAGTTTCTAAAGCAGCTTTCAAGAAGCAGGCAGAGAAAGACCACAGCTGGTAGATATAGAGACAGATGAACCCCTGGTTGGAAGTTTATATGACAAACTTGTGACTCCCAGGTTTGGTAGCAAATATGGAAGATCAGTGGCTCAAGTCTAAAGATCCCGATGTGAATGACACATGCAGGATAAAGACGAGCAAGAAGAAAACCACACCTCTGAGGAAACATCTTTAAAGGATGTGACCTGTTTAAGGTTGGACTTTGCTCTAATTTCACAACTGTTTTTCTGCTAACAGCCATCCATCACAGAGTTGATTATATTACATTATAATTATGCCATGTTAGCTTACATAAAAGAAGAGGCTTCAACTACAAGAACATGGGAAAAGACCTAGGTAAGTTGACATAAAACCTAAATATCATACCATGGATTAAAGTTCTGAAATATCACATAACTAGAATTATATTGCTTGATCTCTTTTAACCTAATTTCTTGTGTTTAGCATTAGGTATTTAAAATTTATTCCATGATGTCACATATATTATTATTTCATTTTTCATTATTGAGTATTATTTCACGTTATGGATATATATCTATTCACATGTTAATCTACATCTGAGTTATTGTGAGGTTTGCAATTTTATGAAAACACTTCTATGAATATGGACACGCAATCTTTTTGTAGACAAACTTTGGTTTTGGGGGGTATACTTTCAGTGGAATTGTGGGAAAATTAACAAGTTTATGCTTAGTTTTCTAAAAATTTGCCAAACTGTTTGACACAGTGATATTTAGCATTTTAAATATTCATGAAGAGTGTGTGGGAGTTTCAGTGGCTTCTTATATTCACCAACCTTTGAGAGTGTCAGTATTTATTTTTATTCGATGGTATCTCCTTGAGTTTTTATTTTGCAATACCCTGATGATAAATAATGTTAATAAATGTTATGCCCTTACTGTTACCTGATATTTCTTCTGATATATGGAATTCCAAGATAGAGCTTAAAAATATTTTTCTATTCACGTTAATCTATTTTAGAATGAACACATAGAAAATAAACTTTTAGTGTTATAGCCGATTAAAAGATGTTCTTTGGGGCTGAGCCTCAGTAGTGTAGTGGTTGTGGTTGGGACTGCAGCACACTGGGTTGGTGGTTCAAACCCAGAAGCAGCTCTCCAGGGGCAAGGCTGGGCCTCCTACTCTCACCAGACGGCAGTGATGCTGAAAAAAAATTTAAAAAGATGTTCTTTGCCATTTACATTTAAATTGTGTATATTTTTATGTGTCTGTGCATTTGAGGATGGAACAGGAATGTATAAGTTATGTTTAGTAACAGTGCCTTCAAAAACCATTCATTTTTTAAATGCAGTCAGTGAGACTGTCATTAAGAGTGTTGTACAGCTACATACATCTAGGAAACTTCCCTCCATGGGGAACTTAGTGGTTATCTCTACAAAGTTACTTTCTTCAGGTCTTCTGCATTTTTCTAAGTAGAACTTGTCTATATATCTAAATTAATCATGATCTCCACCCATCCCCTCTCTCATGGGAGAGGTAACTCTGTCTCTGTTCGCCACCACTTGTCTGTCAGGTTGTAGCAATGTGGTGGTTTGTATGTTGTTGTGATGCTGGAAGCTCTTCCACTGGTATTTCAAATACTAGCAGGCTCACCCAAAGTGAATGGGGTTCAGCAGAGCTTAGAGACTAAGAACAGATAGCAAAGAGAATTAACCACTGAAAACCTTGTAGTTCTCAAACATTTTCAGATATTAAAAATCTGATCAATAGAAGAAGAACATTTTCAGAGACTCTGAGAAGATGAGCCCTTTGCACTCAAAGTGTGCCAGAGGAAGAGAAATATTTTCAAAGTAGAGTCTACCATAATGATGCAGGTGGAGTAAAGCTTGTAGGAGACAAGCATTGAGACTTTCACTTTTGGATTAGACAGGACTCAAAATGAGAAAAAAAACAGCTGAAGACATTAACTTAATGATTGGAATTACAAAGTATGAATCTAGGAAAATTGGAATTTTTTCAAAAATAAAATTGAATGCATATAGATCAACATACAGGTTTTAGTGAGCTCAATGAACTGACATTGGAATTTGAATTAGAAAATAATTTGGTTTCCTTTGAGAGGAATGATACATTCAAAAGAAATGATATTGAATTTATCTTTAAAAGAAAAATAACCCAAACATCTCAAAATGTATCTTGAGTGAACTGCTGCTGTGATAGGATTGCATTTAACCAAACAAAAAGAAATCTAGTCAATACCACTATTACTCAAATGTATCCATCAACCATTAAAACTAATAATGTAGAAATAGAAGAATTCTACCAATATTTTCCAGTCTGAAATTGATTAAACATTCACTCAAGATGCACTGATAACTTCCAGAGATTGAAATAAACAAGAAAAATGAACAGTAGTTGGAAATATGGTCTTGGTGATAGAAAGGAAGGTGGAGATGGCATGACAGAATTTAGCAAAGTCATTGACTTCATCACAAATTCTGTTATCAACAACACAAACTGTGACTATACATGTGGACTTCTCCCCACAGACTAAACAGAAATCAAATTGACTACATCAGTGGGGGAAAAAGATGGAAAATCTCAATATCACCAGCCAAAACCAGGCCTGGGGCTGACTGGAGTAGAAGAGATAATGAATTGCTCTTATAAAAGTTCAAGTTGAAACTGAAGAAAGTTGAAACAAATCCATGAGATCCAGAATATGGCACTAAGTCTATCTCACCTGAATTTGAAGACCATCTCAAGAAGAGATTTGGTACACTGAACTTTAATGATGAAAGATTGAATGAGCTGTGGAATGACATCAAGAACATCACAGATGAAGAAATCAAAATCATTAAAATGTTGATATGTTTCTTCCATGTGGGCTTAGTTTACTTCTCACTTAAATGGCTGCTGGTTTTAAAACAAGATTTTAAGACTCCAGACATTAATCTGTCTGATAGCCAGGCATCATCAAATTCCTTCATCACTCTTTGCTATAGCATCCATATATTCTGTGTTTCCTTCATGAGGGCAAGTATGAGTAAGGTCAGGTTTAACATACTAATTGTTCTTAGATTGGAGCTAAGTTTAATTGCCAACCAAAACTCACTCCTGAATCTGTATTTTTCATCTGCCATATTTATAACTAAGAAAAAATCAAAACACAACATAAAATGTAAGGCTTTTCAACTTTTTGGAATAATAATCATACAAAAACAGTTAAAATATCTGAGAATGCAATTTCTTTTAATACCTTTTTATAAAACAAAATTAGCAATACTTATTGAAATAAGAATGGAATATATGCATAATTTTGGTAAAATGGGTGTACAAAAAAATGATTTTCACAACATCTGTTAGCAGACTTCATTAAAGAAACTGACACATGATTTAAGGTTTTACTTTACTTGGAAGATATCAAATGGGAAAAGTGAAGTTATAAGGTTTTATGTGGCATTAAAAGGAAATACATTATTAAGATGCACCAAACAGTCAGAAGTAACATGTACACACACACACCATACTCATATTCTAATCTAAGGGGCTCACTTTTCAGCACCATATTAAGTTTCAGCAGTAATGTTTCCAAAGTGGCCCACTTGTACTTTCTTCCTAATTTGTTTTAGACTGGTAGCTGGTTGTCCACCATGAATTACTCTGAAATATGGATTGTACAGCATCAATTCAACATGCAAATTACCACAATAGAACAAGCTGACAGACGAACCATGGATATAGGAATTGATAGAATACTAATTGATATATTTCAACAACAGATGAAAAGTTGGAAATATGTATGTTTCTGCCTCTTTCAAAGCAAAGAGGATTCAATTAAATGTAATAATTATTGAACATTGTTAATGTAGCACACAAGTAAAAAGTTGAAGGCTATTCCAAATGGTTATGCCAGTACATCAACAGGGAGCTGCCAGAAATTCAAATCATAAACAATCAAAACAAAGGACTTATCCTATGTTTGGGGATTCCAAAAGGGGTATTATTGCTAATATCACATGGATTTTGGCTTAAGTCTGAAAAGTATTTACCTATATTTTATTGATAATGCAAAGGCATTATATTGTAGGAATCATAACAAATTACAGATAACAACACAAAGAACAGAAATTCCAAAAACTTACTTTATTGTTCTCTTGGGGATCTGTTTATAGACAAGAGAGAGAACTGAACATCCACAGCAAAAATGAATGCTGCATTGTTTAAATTGTAATGATATGTAATGAGGATGTATCATTTTGGCATATTTATTAAATCTGCATCCTAAGGAAAAAAATCAGAGAGACTGGATTATATGGAGAACACAGCATCAGGAGTAGAGCCGGAATCATGAACAACCTGAAGCTGTCACATAACACAATCTTATGTGTTGAAAGCTAAGCAGACTTGAATCATTGATGAAGATCATTTGATGAAGATCATTTGATGAAGATCATTTATGGATTAACCCTCACTATCAAGAAAATAGAACTCCTCAATTGAACCAATAAACAGCATCATGATTAGCAGACAAAAAACTTTAAACAGTTTTGTTTTCTTGGATCCACAATCAATGATTGTGCTAAGAAATCAAACAACTCATTGGAATGGGACAATCTGCTACAAAAGATCTCTTTCAAGTTTTTGAAACCAACGGTTTTTATTTGAGGAATAAGATGTGCTTGGCCCATGCATGATATTTTCAGGCACTTCTAATGCATGTTAAAGTTGGGCAATGTCTAAGAAAGAAATCTTGGAAGAAGTACAGCCAGCTTGTTCCTCTGTCAGGAGCATGTTGAGATGTCATTGCAAGTCTTTTGCAAATTTTCAGGGGGGGGGGGCCAGGTTTTGGAAAAGGACCTCATGCTTTATAAATATCAGTCTGTGACAAAGAGTAAGACCCTCGATGAAATGGATTTGACCCAATATCTCAAACGTAGTACTGTTTTTGAGCATTGCAAAGGACCAAGTGATATGCTGTTGTGTTGTAGATGGGGTCACTATGAGTGAGAACCAACTACACAGTACCTAACTGCAGTAACAAAGGGGATGTCATGAGATCATGGGGAATTCTTCTAAAAGAGATCCTTGAAAATATGTCAGACAATAACCATGATATATTCTTTAAATAAAGTACTTGTTATAAAGACAAATAAAAATAATGCCTTTGTATAAGAACGATCTCTCCCGACAACATGTCCAAAGTACATGAGACAAGATATCACCATTCTTCCCTTGTTCCCAGACAGATTTCTTGGATCTCTTGGAAATTTGTGGTACTTTCTCTGGAGAAAGACCTTATGTTTGACAAAGCTGCAGGGCAGAGAAAAAGAAGACCTTTGACAAGATGAATTGACACAGTGGCTTCTTTGATGGACTCAAACATAAAAAGAACTGTGAGGTTGGCACAAAACCAGGCAGTGTTATACTCTGTTAAACTGAGGGTAGCTATGAGTTAGAATTGACATGATATGACGGCACTTAGCAACAATATAAACACAACTAATCTCTCTCTGTGTTAAGTGCATTGCACATGACCATACTGTTATCTTTGCCTACTGTTGTGAAGCTAGTCACTGAATCTTTATCACTTTCATATCAAAATTCACTTCTGGTTACTTCTCTCTCTGACTCCTAATTAGATAGTCTTAAATAGAGACCAGTTCTATCTCATCTCTGTACCCTCAGAAGCAGTTACTTGGCTATTAGTTTGAGATTCTGTCTTCTGCATATCGCCCTGTACTTCAGAGTTGCCATGTCTGTCATTTTCTTGCTCATTTGCTCTATGGAGCCAGTTGACAAATTAGAATTACTATGTCCTCCCCCTATTGATAACCACCAAGAATTTTTGTCTTCCAAAATTAGGCCTCTGCCTTGCTAACCTTTGCTGATACATTGCTGTGAGTTTGTTAATTCTCTAACCCTGCCTCAGATTAGCTGAGGCCCCTGCAGTATTTCACATCAAGACAGGGCAAAAGAAAATTGGATAGAGAATGTGTGAATCCATGGCAATATCTGGAGACTAGGTTTTCCACAAGTCCTTGCTTCCTCAATGTAAGTTCCCAAGAATCTCATATGTGCAGGGACCCTTTAAAAATTTTGTCATGTGTGGCCAGGGATGAGAAATAGTGAGAAAGACCATGCTGACTGGTAAGGTTTCTTCCTCCTAAAATTCTCTAAACAACGTCCTCTTATGATGCCCTCTGTCTTCCCAAAGTAAATCTTTCTCTTGGTGAGACAAGAATCTTTTATATGATTCTCGTTTGGATCATTACTCTCTCTGAGTATTATCTTGAGAACTGGACAAGAATTGAGAGAGAAGGGACTTGAAATCTTGAGCCCACTACTGGTAACATCATGAAACAATACATTGTCATTCTTTTAAATTTAAAAGTTTATTGCTAATATTTGTAATTAGCTTATTCTTCATCTCTAGTTTTTAGAGACAGTGGTATGTCCTCCCTATGTAGAAAGATGGCTTGGAATAAACATTCTATTTCAATTTCCTTGAGTTTGGATTATTTAAACATGAATAGAAATGATGATGTGATCATTGTGAATAGGTTTTCCTTGTGACCATTTAGATATTCTAGAATATCATTTTTAATCAATAATGTGCCTTAGTAATAATAAGACTACTAGTAGAGCTTAAAGTTTGACCACTAAATTTATAGGTTACAGTTCATAATGAGACATAACATCCTTTTTGAGTTGCCACACAGATTCAGCCCCAATTGCATTATTTCTCTTCATCTAACTACCTTAAATGGAAAGAACTCAAGAATAAATTCAATATTCAAGTTTCAATATTAAAACATTGAACTATGCAAGAAATATCAAAGAAGATAGAAAGAATATACTGAGTGACCACCACATCAAAGAGAACGAGACTACATGCCTCCATTTTAGGAGGTAGCACATAAGTGAGAGCTCCTGGTGCTGAAGGAATAAATCCAAGTTGCACTGAAAGCATTAGCCAAAAACAAGGATGTGGGAATTGATGGAATGCCAAAGGAAATATTTCACCAAACCTATGAAGCATTCACTTGTCTATGTGTAGTATGTGTCTTCTTTGGAAGACATCTTCTTGGTCAACTGGTCAACTGACTGAAGAAGATCTATATCTGTACCTATTTCAAAGAGAGAAGATCCAACAGAATATTCAAACTATAGAACAATATTATTGATATGTCATATGCAAGTAAAATTTGATGAAAATTACCCAACTAATGTTATAGCAGTGCATTGAGAGAGACTTATCATGGGTTGAGTCTGGATTCAGAAGAGGACATGGCACAGGGGATATCATTACTCTTATCAAATGGATCTTGGCTCAAAGTAGAGAATACCAAAAAGGTATTTTATTGTGCTTTATTGACTGTGTCAAAGCCATAGGCTGTAAAACAAAATGGATTTATTTGAGAAGAATGGGAATTCCAGAATACTTCATTGTGCTTACAAGGAACTTTCCTAGTTAAGTAATTTCCTCGATGGGAATTCTTGGACAAGGCGCCTCATGCTTATTGTTATTTTGTTAAGATAATTCATTTTTGACTTTGTCATGTTTTCTCTTTTTTAAAATTTAATAAATATGCCTCAATGAAGTATATCTAAATTTGGGATCTTTTCCCCCCAAAACAATACGGCATAGTCTGGCAGGATCCACAGCCTTATTTTGTGAATGATCTACCGGGGGTAAAGGATTGACTCAAGATATGGGAGTGTTTTACTCCACTACAATCTGTAGTCTTCAGAGAAGCCAGGATGTATGTGTTCTTGGATATTTGAATCCTCGTTCCAGGGCTGGCTTTCTGAGACTTTTATTAAAACATGCTTTTTGATACTTAAAGACTTTGAATTTTTAAGGATTTGTCTTTAGTTTCTGGAAAAAGTTATCATCAGATGAAATGCAAATGTCCTTTATGGCCCCATAAAGCTTCCAGAGATAGTAATAATAATAATAATACATGCTAGAAAAGAAATGTAGATTCTAAGAGAAAACTTTTGTATACATCATGAGATTTGTGTTCTATAACCAGTAGGAAGCTTTTGTTAGGCTATATGCATTGATTTATAAATTTCAAAGAGAATTTTCACATGCCTTTGATTACATAAGTTTTTCATTGCCTTTTTTTCAGTCTCAATATATCTCATGCTATCTGGATTTTAGATTTTATCTTTATTTTATTTTTCTAACCATGTTTTGGAGCTGTTACAAACATCATACCGTTCAATAGCTCAATCACATCAATCAGTATTGTCCAATTGCTACTACAATCAGTTTTAAAATATTCTCTTTATCTTTGATATCAACTCCCCCTTATCCAGACTCTTTCCCTGTATCCCTGTAGTTACCCTTACTTTACTTGTTGTGTCTATAGGTTTATTAATTCTGGGTTTCATATACCAAAAATCATATAACAAAAATTCAAGGACAAAATATCCACAATGACAAAATACTTCAGAGATTAACACCAATATGTAACACACACACACACACACACACACACACTACTGAAAACCAGATCCTCAGGCCAAAATTATATCAAAAGAGAAAATCAAGTGACAGTGTTTTCACAATCAATTCAGGTTCATATTTTTGATTTGCTATGTCAAAATTCAAATACTCTTTGTTTAGTATCCAGTTTATTCCTATGCCTCAATTTGGGAGAGAGGGAAATAACCTGAAGCTTATTTCCTGTGTATTTCCTGAAACATATTTACCGAATGTATGGTGAGCTTTCACTGTCATCCATCGCCGTCAGCATACCACAATCTCTCCGTTTAAGTTCTCTGACTCTTTCCTCCATCTGATTTGGATTAGATAATTTACAATCCTTGGGTCATGAATGTTGGTATGCTTCTTCTATGTGTATTTAGCTGACTTCTTAGATAGTTGCTTTTGTTAGTATGGGTTAACTAGAGAAACAAATCCAGAGAGTCATATGTGTATAAGAAAGAGTTTTATAAAAGGAGCAATTGTATATTAAGAAACCACCCCAGCCCTGTGTAGATAAAGTACGTAAGTTCAATATTGGCTCATCTGTCTGGTACAAATCCATAAATTCATATTTAGAATCATACAACACATACAATGATGCTGAATGCAGGAAGATCACAGGACAGTGAGGGGAAAATCTTGTGGATCCAGTGATGATGGAAGTATTTTAGTTCTGGCATGTGTCTCCATGTGGCTCCTCCAGATCCAGGGCTCTGACTCTATCAGCATAGCTCCATGTGGCTTGTCAACAGAAATATGTAGCAGAAGGTGTTGATCTGGCTGCCAGTGAGCTATTTATCTCCATCGCACCTCCAAAATGAGGTCATTAAGCTGCGATCTGATGGACTGGCTAAACTTTCACTCTTAATAGTCTCAAGTTGACACCAAATTATCTAACTACCATTCTACTTGTTTGGATACAACCCTTTAAGAAACTATTCAATCTGTTAGGTGGGCACCATCTAACTTCTTCACCACACTTTACTAAAGCACCAATATCTTCTGTGCTTCCTTCATGAACTCGTATATTGCACAAGATCATGTTGTCTTTAAAAGCGTTTAGGCTTATCTGAATTTCACTCAAAATTTTTATGTATTAGAGGAGACATCATAAGCTTAGAAATATGAAAGTGGATTTTTTTGCTTCATTTATCATGTTTTGTTTTACTTTCATGCAGTTCGAAAAACTCTGACAGAGAAGCTTTCAATGAAGTTTTCTTTGATCATACATTAAGTATACACTAAGTCTAAAACCCTTCAATCATTACTGTGCGAACTAACTTGCTATGTAAGTGCATTCCCATAATATATAGGATGAGTGATTTAGTACTGTTTTATTACATTTTAAACTCTTATTTAGGATAAGGGAATTGACCCTGAGAAGAGACAGAAGGACACTGCATCAAAGAAGGTGAAGGACATTCTCTCATTCATCAAAGAAGATGCCCTTAGATTTGTTAAAGAACAGGGTTTACATCATGTGCCTCTGTGAGATTGAATGTACTGACACCCCAAAGGAGTATAAAATCTCTGCCTGTATGAAGAGACACAAAACAGTCTTGGAGATTTCATTGTGTTGTCCTTTCAGAACTGTTAATAGATGTACAGATGGATCTCTCTCTGCCTCTGTGATTGACTGCAGCAGCTGGTGACTGGATTTTAGGCCAGTTACAATGGGGAAATCAGTAAAATAAACAGGTTTGTTGTATTTATCTTCAAACACACTTGTTAAAGATTAAAGCAAATGAAGCACTTCTTTAGATTTAAATCTTAAATGCTCTTAATGGATAGAAGTAGAGGACAGCTATCCCAAGATCATGCACTTTAAGGTCACTGGATTCTTTTTTTCAATTCTCTATTGCTTTTGAGGTGGCCTTACTTTGGCAACTTGGGCTTATTCTCTGTTTAACATCTTCTTTTATATTATTTTTTGTGTGTTACATGTCAAATTATATACACTAAAAGTTTTGTACTTTAAATGAGTGTGATTGAAGTGTTGACTTTGTGCCTATACCTCATTTTTTAGTAGTTTTGTTATCTCTTAACTTTTTTTCCTTAACTTTTATTTATTTGTCTGAGTCTTTTTTTTTCAAAAAAAATAAAAATGGAAAAATGTACACTGGTGGAGCTGTCATAGGACAATTTTTTTGAGCCAGCCAAGCAGCAAGCAACTTGCTCTGAGTTAGTGCATCCAGTGGCATCACCTAGGAAGGTTCCCTCTGGTCATAGTGAGTTTTTTTTTTTTTTTTTTTTATAAAAGCATTTTCTCCAGAACCTTGGTTTTTGTGATGGCCAATTTAAGAGAAGTGCAGTGACTGTGAAATTTTGTTTCCTGCTCTGGTATACTACCCCAGAAGTTGTTGAGATGTTGAACACAACTTGCAATGACAATTTTATGGGGAAAACTTCAAGCATATGAGTTATTTTCTTGTTTCAAAAAAGGCCAAATGTTGTTTGATGACAAACCTCATTTGTCAACTTGTAGTGCATTTAGAGCATGTTTCACTAGGTTGGATTGTTATAATCAAGCTTTCTATTTAGAGGTTCTGAAAAGAAAACGTAAAAGTGTGTGACAAAACATGGCCTGATTTGTGGCAGTATTGGTTTTGCCATTGTGATAATGCCCCTGCTCACAAGCCATGTCAGTGCACCAGTTTTTGCCAAAAAGCAGCATGTCTTTCCTGCTCCATGCACCTTTCCACTTGATACCATTTTGTATTGCTTCAATTATTCTGTATGTCTTTGTTTTGGTTCCTTGAATGAACAGGGAGATGAACGGACATGATTTGAAGATGTAGACTAGGTAAAGAAAAAAATGCAGACAGTACTGTCAGCTCTCAAAACAGATGAGTTTAAAAAATGTTTCTAAGAATGGAATCGTATGGTTGAAGGGGTAGAGTGGACAATGTAAGACATGAAAATAATAATAATTTACAATTTTTCAGCAGTCTATGAGGATGGAAGGGTTGGGGAGGGAGGTCAAAAAGAGGAACTAATACCAAAGACTCAAACAGAAAGGAAATGTTATGAAAATGATGATGGCAACATACATACATACAAATGAGTTTGATATAATTAATGCATAGATTGTTATAAGAGCTATAAGAGTCCCCAATAAGATGATTTATTAATAATAAAAATCGAGTCACAGGTTTGACAAATGTATTAGGTGTAATGGAGAGTACCTTGAAGGAGATATGGTTGCTTTGTAAAATAAATTTAAACACATAGCTTTGAAAAAACTCTGTTTTGGGGGGATACCCCCTCATATGTCAGTTGAATATGTTTCCTTTATGGTTTTCTCACTAGTAGTTTAAATCTGTAATCCTGACTAGATTAATGGTGCTATTATATACTTGTATTATTGGAATTATTAAGTACTACATGAAGGTTCCTGAAAATGTGATTTCTTGGGGAACTAACATGTTGCCTATGATATGAACTATAAAGATAAAAACAAGATATATTATACAAGTGAATTTTGAACTCTCACTTTAAGTCAGAAGGTCTAATTAAAGAACAATAGTTATAATAAAGTGTCTCCATTTACTAATGTTTCTAATGAGGTTCTGTAGTAAAGCACAGGGAAGAAATCAGATGGTATTCATTTATCAGGAAGAATAAAATCTAGGGTCCTAAAACATCTGATCCTAAAAGAAGCAGCCATTTCACATACCCTCTCACCTGATCTATGTGGAAGATAACACATCAACTTAAGGGTGATTTTTAACAAAAATTCATGATTAGAAGAGAGGATGTATTAGCACTTACATTCTAAGCCAATTGGTTTGCAGAAGGTGAATGTTTGCAGTGGGAGTCCTAAATCTATTTAGAATCTCTACTCAGATATAGCCTCCTTTGAATTCTAGCCATAGGCTGACAGTGTAAAATGTTTGTTCTCAGATATAATGTATCTTCTGCAATTCACTAGTATATGGTCCTATTTCGTTTATGTAGTCCCACTTGTAACTGTGATGAATTGAACTGCCATCAATCAATTTTGTGAAAGTTTCCTTTGTCTCTAAGCTTTATAATAAGTGCATCATGCTAATGACCTCTCTCATTTGGAAGGTTCTTCTTGTACTTTTCCTCTGTAAGAATGACTACATAGGACTTTATCAAATATATTTTAATTTAGAAACTTTTTCCCCCTTGATCTGATTAAAGACATGAAGTCAACACTGACTTCAACTTTGGATTCCAATTATGACTTGGTATGTGCTCTGCAATTATCTGAGTTTTTCATATGTGAAATGGAGCAGCTGATACCATAAATATGAGTACATAATTAAGTTGTTGAGAATATATAATTGGATAATAGAGATGAAATTTTAAAAATATTATAATGTTGGCTGTCATTTAAAATTAACCTTTCTGGAACCATTTGCTTGATTGTTAACTAATGGTGGGATTCAGCCAGCTCACACTAATTCTTCAGAAATAATATCTAATTTTCTGTTGAGTTCATTGATGTGGTTGTTAAAATGGCACTTGTAAAGAGATTTCTCTCGAACATGGGCTGCAGGGCAGCTGCCCATTTTATAAATAACTAATTTACATTCGTTACTTCCTCCCAATAGTTTCATTGATTTATAATCCACTTATAATAAAATCCACTAGTTCAATCACATTAAAAGAGTTGTACAATTAGCATAATTAGTTATAGAACATTTTCTTCATTGTTATTGACTCCCCATTTCCCAACCATCTCCCTTTTCATACCCCAAAAGAAAAATTAGTTAAGTTACTTTCTCTATAGTTATTCCTATTCTGGATTTCACTATATATATACATACACACACATATAACTAACAAGAATGACAATGTAAAACAAAATTTAAAAGGAAGGAGAAAATATTAAAAACAAGGAAAATAGTTTTTACAAAGGCAAATTTAAATGTATCATAAAGGGAGATCAAATTATAGGATACTAAATTTTAACCTAACTGCATCTGCACAACACCATATTCTAAGCATGAGTAGTAATGTTCATCCTTTCCATAGGTTTAAAAACATAGATGGAATTAAACTTTTGATATTTATTTATTCATTTCATAACATACTATGTGTGGCAGTCACTAATCTGCTTCAATTTCAGCACTGGGAGTTTAGGGGTGGAGTCTAGCCCGTCAATCTGGAGATAGCCAATGAGGCCTCTATGTGGACAGAGAATTCTGTCCTGAGAATTCTGGGAAGTCATATGGTATTTCCCAATTGGAGGTGAGAGACTATCAACTTAGTCTCTCAGAGACACACTACTGACAAGACACAAGGTTGAGTCTCTTGGAGATGTTCCTCTGACAAGGCAAAATGGCAGCATAAACCCTGAGTCCTAGGTACTGAGGAGCCAGAGGAGAAGCTCAACAGGCTTACCCTGATGGAACTAGATAGCTGAAGCTTCAAAAGCCACAGAGAGATCCTTGCCAGCACTGAGATACTTCTACCACCACTGGATACTGCTGATGGATTCTGAACCCTGGAAATGAGAAGTCATGGGGAAACCTCTGATGGCACCGAGATGCTTCTACTGCCGCTGGATACACAAGACTCTGTACCCACTGGTCTGTGATTGTCCTGGGGTAATTGTACATGCCTCATGAAAGTTGGAAGAAGACTTTATAGACTGGTATCAGACATATGAGCTAATATCTGACTTATGACCTTGGACTGGACTAGGTTGGGATATTTTCTCAATGTTCCATACCTCTTGTATATTAACCTTTCCCTTATATTCATATGCATGTTTATGAATTTGTTTCTCTAGTCTACCAGATTAACACACGATGTTTTGGTGCATTTCCTATCTTTGTTATATAAACAAAGCAGATTAACAGTGGATGACCCTGTCTTGTAGTACACAGGTACTTGCCACGTCCTCAGAGATTTGCCACAAAATTCAAGGTGACAGCAGTTGCAACTTCATCTGAAACACCTTAAGTGTTTGATGTAGTACTGTAACCCACCCATAAAAAGTCGATAAGTGGGACTTTCAGGAAGATGGCCACTGAGTGATGCTCACCAGGGGAATTGAGTGGGAGATTGGCCCAGGGAAAGTGACTGACAGAGAGAGATTCATCACAGCTAGATCACTGGAGGAGCATAATAAAGATAAGTATAAAGATAAGTAGGCACAGGTTCACAGAGTTTTGAGGGGCTGGGGAGTTTTGGCTTAGCACAGTGAAGCTGGCTGGGGTTTGACTGCAGCCATCACTGTCTGCACCTGTCTCCACCAGACCCGCTGCTAGAATGGTTGGAGCTGGCACAGGGGGATTGTCTTGTCGGAGAAATAGCTTGTCCCTGGTGTGGGACAGAGATTGAACCTTGCAGCCCCATGCTCAGGGATCAGGACTCGGTTGTGTGGTTGGCTTGGTTCCTGTCACTTCTGTCTATCCACCCCCAACCTCTTTCCCACCCCCATCTGGTTGAGCAAGCTTGGTTACTTGGTGTTAACTTCTGTCTTTTCTAGTTTGGTTCACAGGCCAGACCATTCCCTTAGCCTAGAAAAATTATGCCTGATAAACCCAAGTGGGAGAGCCCCCTCCTGTGCAGTGTAGGCCAAGGCTGGAGAAGTCCACGTGCCCTCCACCTGGGTTTTTTTTTTTCCACCCAATTTCTTACAGGGGAATTCCAACCTGTGTGGTTGGCAGAGTTCTTACATGTCTTCTGGGGGTCCACCTCACTGAAGAATCTTCCTCCTGTCTGCCTCCTGCCTTGTGCAGCCCAGGGCTGTTCCAACAGTACTAGCCTTAATTCTGAGCTGCTACAGGAACCACTGTACAGCCTCTGAGGCAATCTGCCTGATTGGGTGGTTCCGCCCAATATTCAGGGTGCTCTTCTCTGGAGTGGGTAGCCGACCAGCATTGCGTGGCACTCCCTTTGCAGTGGGCACCCCCACACCCTCCCTGCAGTGGCTTTTGGTGAGATCATGGAGTGTAGCGCCATCCTATGGGTTCACAACAATCCTGAGAGGATCACCAAACTTGCCCTCCAGATAATGGAATACTGGTTCACTAGGGAAGAGTAGGCTAACTCCATAGCGAAACTAGTCACAGGAAGTATGAAGACACAGTCCTATAAGTCTGCCAGAGAAATCCAGTCCTCTTCAACTCCCTGAAAAACAGCACCTAGTTCCTTGAACACAATGCACCATGAAAAGCAATCAGCTCCAACAACCTCAATGTAAAAACAGGATAAACAAAAATCAACAGCAGAAGATGCCCTGAACCTAACAACGTGCATAGAAGAAGCAGACATTGATACAGAGTACTCCTTAGAGTCATACAGAATATGAGGGAAACAATACAGAAAAATGATGAATTGATCGATGATATAAAGTCCATACATCAAAGGGAAATACAAGAGCTCAGGAACAAGATAACAAAAACAGCAGACTCAGAGACTTCTTGAATCAACTGGAGTGAGCTGAAAATCTTTAGTGACCTAAAGGATAGCCAAGTGGAATTTTTTTTGTTTTTTGTTTTGGGGCATCACTGGACTCTGGTGGTGGGAGTAGGAGGCCCAGCCTTTGCTCCTGTGGAGCCGCTGCTGGAATTGAACCTCCATCCCAGTGGGCCGCAGTCCCATGCACAACCACTATGCCACCGGGGCTCAGCCCTAACCAAGTGGAATTTAACATATACGCACAAAAATCTTTTAAGATTATTAGAGAAACTGAAAAAAAAAATGTAAGAACTATGTCTGATGCTATGAAAAGGAATAACATCAGATTTATTGGTCCCCTGGAGGAAGGCACAACAAATAAGTCATCTCCAACAATAGTCAGAGAATTCTTAAAGGAAAACTTCCCAAGTTCAATGAATGAAACAGGCCAACATTCAGGAGGCAGAAAGAATACCAGATAGAGTGAATGTCAAGAAGTCACCAAGGTAGAAAATTGTTAAACTATCCTACTTTGAGAAAAAGGAGAAAAGCATGAGA
>PVJH01034175.1:0-20873 GCA_004026705.1 Nesogale talazaci | reverse complement strand
GAAGGTCAGTGATTTGTATCCACCAGTTGTTGCTGTTCAGGAGAAAAATTAAACCCTCTGCTCTCACAAGTCGTCTTGCAAACTCTGTCTAGTGGTCCTTTGAGTTGTAATAAACTCAATGACGTGGGTTGGGTCTGGTGTAGTCCAATCAAGGAAACTTATAGTGACCTACTTGCAGACCCTGAACAAGTTTGGGGATCATTCTGTGCTTTATCATTTCGGCAACTCACCTTACCCCCACCACTGTTGTTATTTGGTAGAATGAAAGTTCTTAATATGGCTCTTCTATCCAATGTCCGTAACTCCCATAAAATGATTCGGTACATGTAACACTAAGGGGTTGGTTAGTTTTAGTTACCGCTCCTTTCTCAATAGGTGAGCCCCCTTAGAAGCAGAAGTCAGCCAGCCAGCCAACTCACTGCTATCTAGTTGATGTCGACTTAAAGAGACCCTATAGGGCACAATACAACTGCTCGTGATTTTCCTGTGAAACTCTTTATAGAAGTTGAAAGCCTCATCATTCTGCCAAGGAGCAGTTGGTGCTATCAAGCTGCTGATCTTGTGGACCCCAGTGGAGTTCATAATGCCTACACCATCTGAGCTCCTGGAGAAATCCTAGAACCACTGGAAGGAGACATTCAAGATCCCTGTCCGAACACCAGAAGCCAAGCTCAGAGGGACCAGAGACTGTTACATACAGACTGTGGTTCAGAGCAAAAGGGCCAGAAGGAAACCAGAGGCCAAGGGACTACCTGGCTGAGACACTAAAGATCAGAAAGAGACCTGGCTGCTAGCAGAGAAGAAGTATTGCTCTGGACAATGACTGTACCCTTTCTGTGTTCTGGTCTTGGCTTGTGGTAACAGGCAATCCCCGTAATGCTAATGCTATGTGCCATGGAATCCGTTCTGACTCATAGGGACCCTGTGTACAACAGAAGGAAACACTGCCCGGTGCCCCATCATCCTCACAACTGTTCTTATAGTTGACCTCATTGCTGCAGCAACTGTGTCAATGTATCTTGTGGGGGGGTCTTCCTCTTCTTCACTACCCCTCCACTCTACCAAGCACAAAGTCCTTCTCCCAGGACTGGTCTCTCCTGACGTCTACAGTATGTGAGACCAAGTCTTGTCATCCTTGCCTCTAAGCCATTCTGGCTGTACTTCCGAGACAGATCTGTTTGTTCTTTTGAAATGTGGTGATGCTGCCAATATCCTTTGTCAGTACCATAAATCAAATGGATCAGTTCTTTTTCAGTCTTCTTTAGTCAATGTCCAACTTTCACAGGCATACGAAGTGGCCGAGAATACCGTGGCTTGGGTCAGGCACAGCTTAGTCTTCAAAATGACATCCTGGCTTTTCAATAATTTAAAGAGATCTTCTGCAGCATAGTACCATGTGTACCTCCCCTAATAAACATAATTGTGAGAACTGTCTTGAGCCAGTGACCTGCCATATGGCCTGCTGATCCTGACATCCGACCTGTTGAGATCCATTCACTTGCAAAGCAGCAGGTCTGATTTGCCAACCTTGGATTCATTCACCTGCCTATTGTCCTCCAGCCCATTTTGGGCTTTTCATTCCCTGAAGGTACGTGAGTCAGGAGGCCCGACAGTCTAAACTATGACCCACAGGCTTGAAGCTTGCCTAAGCTCGAAACATGCTTCTCTACAATGCTGTGACACATATTCTTGATATGAATTTTTAGGTAAAGATATATAACCTCACTGCCTGAAGTTGTGAAGGATTTCATCTTGATTGGATCCGCAATCAATAATCATGGGAGCAGCTGTTGAAAGATCACACAACACATTGCACTGGGTATACCTGCTGTATTCATTTCCTGAAGGTGATGAATGGCCAGGATGCTACATGGAAGAGGAAAGTGCACCTGACCAAGGCCATGATGCTTTCAATTGCCCCAAAGGCATGTGTAATTGGATATTAAATAAGGAAGATAAAAGATGAATCAATGCATTTGAATTATTGTACTGGTGAAGAATACTGAAAGCTCGATGGCCTACCAAGAGTAAAAAAAAAAATCTATCTTGGAAGACATACAACCAGAAAGTTCCTTTGGAGGGAGGATGGGGAGACTTCATCTCACAGACTTCAGACTTGGAGGGAGGAGCTAGTCTCTGAAGGAAAGCATCCTGCTCAGTAAAGCAGATGAGCAGTATCAAAGAGGAAAAGATGGATGGACTCAGTGGCCGCCAAAATGGCTCAGGCATAGGAACAATTGTGAGAATAGTGGAGGAGCAGGCAGTGCTTTGTTCTTTTATACATAGGGTGGCTATGGGTCAGAACTGGCTTAAGGGCACTTAACAAAACAAAAAAAACACAAAAACTTCACTGGTTTTCCTTCTCCAGAGAATCCAGTTCAAAAACGGACTTTTATTTTGTTTTATTTTCGACAGGGACTTTGATAAGACAACTCTCCCACCCAAGTTGCCAGGTTGCCTGTAGAATGTGATTTCATGACAAGTCAGCGTTGTGAACGCCTCACTCTGGCTTAAGATAAAGAAGAGTGCGAGGGAAAGATGGTAGGGGAGTTCAAAAAGGCGCCGGAACCAGGATCCAGATCACATTTCATGTGTAGGAATTCGTGTCGTTGGACTGCCTCTTTCCCCAGCCTTAGAAGTCACTCACGAGTGGCCCCCCCATGTTCCATTGATGGGACAGCATAACAACTGACTTTAATGAAGATGGAGAGGTTGTCCCACGGGAGTGGAGTTGGAGTCTGCTCAACTCCTGAGCTCAGTAAGGGTGACTCATCTGCCCCCTCCTCCTAACTCTGAGCTAGGGGCCATCACTTTGAGGCTTGAGTCCCTGCCATCACACACACACACACACACACACACACACACACATTCGCACACCATTTTTTCTTTCCGTTCTCATTGAGAGAAGATATGCTTTATTTGAAGTGAGAATCCCCCTGTGTTCATGAATGTCCTCCACTCCTGAAAATCACAGCAGAGGGAATAATAATTCAAACAGTGCAGACAGGGGCCGTTCAGTGATCTCATGGAGGCTTCCATTGGGCAAAGCAGGGGGCAGGGGGATTAGAGAACTTGGCTGGGAGACAGTCTCTTACAGAGTTGCATACACTTTCTTCTCCATGCTCAAAGCAAGAAGGAGCATAAACTGCATCCCCTCCCTCCCGGGGCAGTGGAGCAGGCACATGACATGATGGATATGAAAGGCATCCCAGTCCCTGGAAATCCAGGATCAATCAATCTGTCAACAGAGTCAACGGGGTGTTTATTGAACATCTGATATATGAGCAAGAGAAAACCAGTACACATTAGGACTCATTATTTTTAAATATTCTTTAAAATGTTTGGAGAGGAAAGTAAAAAAGAGATGGACTATTAAAAAGACTGAAAACAAGTTTCTGGCAGATTTGCAAATGAGCAACTGCTGAAAAACCTGCTAGTGAACAGTGTTGGTAAAGACAAATCTTGAGTTTTTCCCCTCCCCCAGAGCAGCATTTTTCTGACACAACATTTACTATGAGTAGGTTTAGCTGCACTACTCAAAGCCCTCATCTGAAGTTTACCTAGTTTTAGAGGCCTGCTTTCAGCTTGCAGTATATGGCCTGGAGGAAGAGAAAGGGTCATACCCAATCTCCTCTGGTTCCCCTATGGCAAGAGGCAGAGATTTGACATATTTCCATTCTCCATCTTGCTTTAGCCTGCTGTGACATGCCACTGCCCTTAGATGCTGAGTTCAATAATTAGTGGTAAGGACCCTGCAGAACTCACAGACAAGAGTCAAAATTCAGGCAGTTTATTAGGGAAGTTGATAGGTTACCCCAAGTCAGGATCAGTAACATGCAGAATATTGTCCTTGGTCAATAGCAACGCCAACCTCCCAGGCACATGACCCTGTGTCCTCTGCCTCCTTGGACCAGAAAGTCCACCCTTTTTCTGCTTCACAGTGTCCTCGTCATAGCACTGCTCTTCTGTTCTATCCCATGGGTCCCTTGAATTAGATATTTTAAAATACTGCATTGACACCTGTTTGATTAAAAATTAGAATTAGTTTGTTGACTTAGAATTGCCCAACAACACAGCAAAATATAGCAGAAGCATGTTGGCCAAAGGGTGAGAATGTAGTTACTTTGAGTTGGTGAACTCCTATGCAACAGAGCAAAGCATTGCCTAGTCCCGCTCAATCCACATGATAGGTTGGCAACTGAGACTATTGTGATCATAGGGTTTTGATTGACTAAGTGTCGGAAGAAGGTTACCAGGGCTTCCTCCTAGTCCACTTCAGTCTAGAAGCTCTGCTATGATCTTTTTCAGCATCAAAGCAACATGCCGGTCTCCCGTGATGGAGAAATGATAGCTGCAGTGACATTGACTCTTCTCTTTCAGAGCAGGTGAGATGTCAAGTAGAACCACTGAATTAGTTCGACTGGAAATTCTTTCCTCCAGAGAGTAATTCAGGGTATGTCCTCAAATGCATTCTCAGCTTGGAGTGATCATTGGATTCTGAGGTCTCATGGCTGAGCCCTTCCCCATGAATCAATCACCCTAGGAGGACAAGAGCTGATTTGTTCAAGTTCATGATGGTTACAAGAAAATGTCATACCCAGGACCGCTCTCTTTTTGTTATTGGTCTAAGTAAGGATGGGGAAACCTCAAGTCAGGACAGCACTGAAGTGCCATCCCAGTTCCAGAATCCCAGTGGGATCACCTAGCCTTTGTTCAGCCTTTGTTTGCAACGCTACTTCTGCTCAAATGTTATCCACTGCCTATCTCTCCTCAGAAAGCCATCTTTATTTTATTAAGTTTCTCAGACTCTGATTCTACCATGACTTTTTACAAGGGAACACAACGCAAGACAGCTTGGTTCAACTGTGGAACTTAGAATTTAAAAATCTGTCAGACTACAAGTGTCTAAACACACATGTATACATATATAGACTACAACAGTAAAATCAATCTAACTATTGGTTTATAGATACTATATTTTCATTTTTCTTTAAATTATATTTTATTATAATCTTCAAGAAGATGAGAATACTGTTGCTCTTGTTGTTTTTGTTAGCTGCCACAGGCTTGACTCATATCAAAGTTATGCACAACAGAATGAAACACTGCTTGGTCCCGAGTCATCCTCACAGGTGTTCCTGTACCTGATCCCCGTGTGGTAGGCCCTGTGTCAACCATTCCTCTTTTGTGTTGCCCCTCAACTTTACCAAGCACAATGCTGTTCTCCAGGGACTTGTCTCTCTGAGCAACATATCCAAAGTATGCTTTGATACTTTGATGCAAAGTATCCAAGAATGAGAACGAAAATAAAATTGATCTGACAAAGATATTTTCAACACCAAGATCATTAAGTGGATTATGTGGTATTGAGATCAGTAATAATACCTCAGAAAATGTTCCTATTTTATCCCCTATTAGACAAACCAACCTAGTGCCACCAGGGTTAAGAACATGACTGCTAACTGTAAGGTTGGAAGTTTAAACTCATCAGTGGCTCTGTCGGGGAAAGATGTGAACAGACTGTTTCCATAGAGCTTAAAGCCTAGGAAACTTTTTAGGGAGACCCTCAGTCCAGTCAGATCACTAGGTGTTGAAATTGACTCAACAGCAATGGTTTGGGGGTTGGGTTTGGTCTCATTAGCCAAGCTCCAGCCCCAGTCAATCAGTTTGTGCAGTGGGTTTGGTGCTGCTGTGATGCTGGGAGTTGTGCCACAGATATTTCAAATACCAGAGGTGGTACACATGCTGCACAAAATTTCAGTGGTTCTCCCAAACTAAGACATGCTAGGAAGATTCCCCTTGATTCTGACCATCTACTGTCTCATTTGAGCTTATGGTAAAAATGAACAGTGGCCAACAAAATAAGACAAATGGTCTGTTCCAGAATCTCCCTGATGGCTACCACACTTAATCTAAATGTGCCAGAAATCATTTCTCAATTAAAAGTTATTGCAGTGAAATCAGACCTTTCCAATTGTAAATATTCAACATGCATCAAGAGAAGAAGAATTGGATTGGGTGGAGGAGATGACAATTTTTTAAATACTTTTATTGGGGGTTCTTATATCTCATCACAATCCTTACATCCCTCCAATGGATTGGGCACATTTTCACATACGGTGCCATTGCCATTTTCAAAGGATTCTCTTCTCACTAGAACCCCAGATATCAGCTTCCCAGTTCTTCCCCCACCTCCCTCATCTACCTTGCCTCAAGGAACCTTGATAAATTACATATTATTTTTTATATTTTCCTCTTTCACCCTTCACTCACTTTTTTGTTACTCGTCCCCCTCATAGGGGTTCAGAGTTTTGTTGCGGGTGAAGACAAAGAGGTATATGGAGAAATTGCAAACCTATTAAAATTGAATGGCAGAAAATGAGCACTATATTTGAGATATTTGAGATATTTTATCATTAAAATGTCTCTCTTCTAAGAGTACTCGCTCCCTTCATGGCTGGATCCACTTAGTATCTATCAATTAGAAATTTCTGCTTGCTGAGCATACCAGTGATCATAACTCATATCATTTACCATCACCTATTTGGAACCTCAGTGTTCTCCAGAATGCAGAGGGTATAAAATTCCAACAGCCCTAAGAAGGTGTCCCTTGGAAAGTACTGCTCTTAAAGAAATGAACTCGTGTTTTTGTCCAAATCTTCAACATCTGTAGGTCAGGTAACATTGAATAAGGAAGAACAGAGAAATGACACATGGTGCAGGTGAGGAATATTTAAAGTCCTGTGGAAAGCTGACAAAACAAGCATCATTCTTGGAAGTGCAGCAAGAATGCACCTTAAAAGTGAGGATGGCAAGACTTCATCTCACGTACTTTGGGTGTGTTTTCAGGCAAGATCATTCCCTGGAGAAAGACATCATATTTGTAGAACAGAAGGGCAGCAAGAAAGAAGAAACCCCTCAATTGGCTGGACAGCAGTGTCTGTCCCAGCTTTATTTCTTAGAAACAGCCTCCCTGATAATTCCAGGGCTGCCTGGAATAGATGCAGTCACCATAACTCAGTCCTGTGAGTGCAACTTGCTGGAAATGTTCCCCAAATGAAGATAGCTCTTTCTTTGCCCTGTATCCTTCCTGTTTATGAATTGAACTTGTGTTGTCATCTTGGACAATAAGATGACATGCTAAAGACCATGAAGCTCAAAGTAAAAGGGTCCTGGAGCCACATTTGGCAGCACAAGCTCTGCACCTGGGGCTTTGTTTGTCTGAACAAGAAAGACTTGTCTGTGTTGATGAAATCACTGGTGTTTAGGAAACTTGAGCCTGTCTGTCACATATAGATGAGCCTAGTCATAATAAAAATAGTGGCTAAAACCCCACCACTTCCAGAGTTGGTCATATTAACTCACATCTCAGCGAAGACTCCATTTTTATGTAAAGACCTCCAAAGAGGTAGGAAGCATAATTATATGTTGCGTTAAAAAACTCTCCTTCATAAAGTGTAACTTCTTCTATAATGTAAGTGAATCAAAATTTGAAGTGGTTATTATGAACATAAAAAGTGGTCTTGACATCCTTGAATAATTCAAATCATGTCACTTTTAAACATTCTTTAAGCTTAAAGAACAAAGAGAAGTTTGAAAGAACAAGATTTGAGCTGTAGTATGAACAGAGTACAAATATCTCAAGAAATTCAGTAAGTACCACCCTTGCTAACATGGAAGAATAAGCAGGCACATTGTCATGATATTAAAAAAATAAATCCCTAGCACAATTTTCATGACTGCTTAGTAAACAGTCTTAAAACTTTTTAAATGCACCTCCATGATCATTCTTTATCCTTCATGAAAACCTTACAAGGTTATCCCTTATCAAGAAAAAAAAAAAAAAAGCTCTCGCCATAGCATTCTGAACTGACGTCTCTGCCTTGAATTTAACTGGCCAAGAATATCCTCTCAGAAGTGACTGCTTTGCCTGGGTTTCTCTCCCCGGATCATATTGGTAAATCCAAGATTAATAGCTAGATGTATGTAATTCACGCCTTAAAATCTTTATCTTTAACTTCACCATTGCTTAAAAGGTTGAAGGAAATATAAGTCCTTTGCACTAGCTAACCTTCAAACAATGAGCATGGTGTGAATGGAGTCCAAAGCTTATTTGCTTAAAACTTGAGAAACAACAAACTATCATACCCAACTTCAGCAGCTATCACATCCATGGTATTCTTCCACCCATTTCTGGACTCTAGCCACAATATCTTTATCCACTGAGGGTGTTGACCTTCCCTCTGAGCTCAACCTTGTCTTCCCAATCCTCTTTAAAATGCTGGTTTCATCTAAAAAATGGTTGTTTTATGGGTCAGCATAGCCATAAACTTATTGTAAACAATTTGATAAGATGTCCACCTCAGTTTTATTAAAAGTACATTATGTCATTGGGGGTCACCCCTTAAATTTGTGTTGTATATTTTTCTGGTTTGGGGTAAATAACAACCAACATTGATGAACCCAGGCTGGAAGTGGTGGGGGGCACAGAGATAGTAGTAAGATATATGGGAAATTATGTCAAAGAATCCAGGAAGAAAAAGTATGTTTGGAAGCTGATTGTGGCAGCAATTGTGCAATTCTGCTTGACAAGTTTGAACTATGATGTGATATAATATATGCATTAACTCCTAATTAATAATACATTTAAAAAAACATAGATTAGGGAATGGGTTTGGGGCTTGCACTAAATCCAAGCTCCAACTTATGAACAATTAGTTCTTACATCACGGCCCTACATGATAATGGCGCTCAGGAAGGGAACACAGAAGATATGAGTGCACTGGCAGAATGTGGCAGAGAAATTAGGTGGTGCCCGATTATAAGATAAAGTAGTGTCTGGGCTCTAAAGCTTATCTCTAAACAAGCAGCCATTTAAGTGAGACGTCAACCAAGTGCACATGGAAGAAGCACACCATCATCAGTCATCAAAGAATTATAAATCATATCACCTGAATTCAAAGGAGGGATTTGTATCAGAACTTAAATTATGAGAATCTGGTTTGCCCAAGGCTATCAATGACAGTGAGAACTTGAGATTCATTTGAGGAAACTACATAGGAAACAAGCCTCTCCTGAAGTACCTTTGTCCACAATTGAAAGATGGGAGGAAAGCGGTTACTGAACAGAGTGCATTGGACAGAGAAGTATAGGAGGCCAATGGCATAAATCTGACTTGAATAGTTAAAACCTTGTCAGTTGATCCCTCCTCTGATATATGCTAGATGTTAGTTGGCTATCAACATTTTCTGTATTTTTGTTCTATTTTGCTTTTGTTCACATCAGGGTGTACCTCAGAGATGTTATGTCATTGGAGGTTGCCCGCGACCACCCCTCTGATATATGTTGGACTTGACTATCAACAATTTCTGTGATTTTGTTTTGTTTGTTCACTTTAAGGTATACCTCAGAGGTACTGTGTCTTTGGAGGGCACCCTCTTCAAGTTGCATTATGTGTTTTACTGTGTTATGGTATATGAAAGCAAGGAATGATGAACCCATAGGAACAGCAAGTAGAATAAGGGTTCGGGGAGAGTGGGGGCAGGGTGGCGGCAATGGGTTTAAAGGACACGATGTCAAGGCATCCAGAAAGAAAAAGAATGTTTGGAAATGAATTGGGGCAGCAACTGTACAATTCTGCTTGCTGTGATTGAATTATGGAATTGTATAATACATGTATCAACTCCCAATTAATAATAATTTTTTAAATATCATGCTAACACTGACCTCAGAGTAGTTTTCCCCTTTATGGCACAGTCCCTTGAGAAGGACATCATGCTTGCTAGAAAGGCAGTGGAGAAGAGGAAGATTCTCAAAAAAAAATGGGTTGACCCAGAGCTGACAGGAAACTCCAATAAACGTAGCATAAAGAGGCTGAAAAAAAAAATGGGTTGACCCAGTGACCGCAGCTATGAGCTCAAGCATAGGGACAATTGTGAGGACAGTGCAAGACTGGGCAGAGTGTCCTTCTATTGTGCGTGGGATTGCTGATCTGGGGGCAACTAGATGATACCTTACCAACAAAAGCAGGCATAAAAATTGTCCTTAGAAAAGATCTATGGACAACTAAGGAGACTAAAATTGAAGGCTGCGAATAAAAAAGGAGAGGCTTGAAGAGATGTCTTGCCATGGTAGTTGCAACAAAAGGTCTTGCGACAATTGGCTCACACATAACAAACATGGGTTTGGCAGTGGGCCAGGCTGGATTTCATTCTGTGTGCACTGGACCAACTCTTAATCAGAACCCACTCAACTAATGACAAACAAAACAGGAAGAAAAAGACTAATACAGTCGCATTACTGAGAGAACGTGTCTGTAGCCTTCACTCAAACATACTTAAACATATTTTGTTTGCAACAATCCCACACTTAAATGACCTGGAATTCTAGTAGCAATACCCAACTTTGCTTTCACTTGTGCATTACATTATCATACATACTACACACATAATATATTCTACATACGAAATAGCAACTGATCTAGCATTTGGACCCAACACTGAAAAATCTAGTCTAATCGAGGTGACACATCTACCACAGTCCTCACCTTTTGAGGGGGAAATCAGTAAGTAATGCCTAAAGTGAGCAAATCAAAAATTAGATAGGATAAACATGATCTCTGGGCACTAAGGAGTTTCAAAGAGCTTGTGAGGGGGAAATCCATTATCTTTCCATCCCACTTTTATACATTCTTTGTGAAGTCACCTTGTGTATGGAAGCAGACATCCAAAAGAGCAACAAAAGGTAGCAAGCAGTGGATGTGGAGGTGGACCGGCATTGTGCCTGTCTTACTGAGCTATGAGCTTCTCCACACTACGCTATCCATCTAACAAGAGCATTGTTTCGCATACAATTTGAAAGGAAGCTTAAAGTGAAGGAATAACTAGATGCAGAGGTTTAATAGAGAAAGAAAACCCTTCTAATGTTATAAGAAAATGATTAGCGTTTTCATACTACATAGAAATGAGAAAGATTAGAGTCTTCATGATTTAGGGACATACCGAAGAACATAAGCCAGATGATGACATAGCCAAATTCACCAATGACTCTATATGGCAGACTCAACCATTCTTTTGTTCAAGGGAGCACATGTTTATATAACTGAGAGAAGTTTCACCAAGAAGTTTAACGATCGGTGATGTTTGAGGGAAAGGTTCATATTTAATAATTGACTAAACAAAAAATTAAAACCTGCTGTAGATGAAATAATGATTGGGAATGATACTAGATCAGTAAAAACAAATCTTAATTTTTTTTAACTTCATCAAATTCTTGTATTCACTTTCTCTAGAACCTTTGGGAATTTCTAGATATAAAATGGTGTCATATACAAAGAAGATGGTTTTATTTTGTGCCTTTAAGTTTGAATGTATTTTTTTCTGTTTTTTTAAATACTTTTGTTGGGGCCTTTTATATCTCTTCTCACAATCCATACTTTGCTCCAGTGTATCAAGCACATTTGCTCAGAGGCTCCCATCATGGTTTTCAAATACGTCTCCCTTTAGATGTTTTTTTTAATGGAGCATCCTAATTAAATCCCTGGTTTGTGCGGGTTAGAATTAAGTACTCTACATTGCAATAGGAAAAGTTCAACGGAGTGGATCATCAGTTGGAATAAGTTACAGTTTCAGTAACTCACAGGGGCAGTTCTGGCATGTCCTTGGGGACCTCGGTGGCTCAGAATTCACTTGATGGCGATGATTGCATGGCAAAAGAGTTTACCAAATGATATAAACATGTACCTCGAAAAAGAGTCTTCTCCTCAAAACGGGAGCAGGGAATCCCAAAACAAGAGCACAGCCATGGGGCTCTACCTCGTAGTACCTCTGTACCTGGCTTCTGAAGCTGTGACGCTACAGGACCAGAACGCCTCATCTTTCTCCCAAGGAGTAGATGGCTTGATTGCCTCACCAAGGATGCAGCGAGCAGTCTCATGCTCATTCAACAGGGCCACCATAGCTCCATGGCTAAGTGTACACATTTATAAAGAAATGTGACTCTAAAGTGAGTACTTCTCTAAAGAAATGAATATTGCCATGGAACCTATGAGAGTCAGAACTGGACAGAAATATCATGTTTTTCCAAGTTTTAAGCCTTTGGTCTGGTAGAGTCTTATCACTTTTCTATCAGTCACTGTTAATAGAAAATATTTGAGTTTTGCTTCTCTGAAACATTTCCACCGAATACAGGCTCTGGTTTTCTAAGGTTTTCCAGTGCTAAAAATAAAAAGGAACCCTGCTAGAGTGGTGGGGTGTGCTTTGGGCTGCTAACCACAAGGGAGCAGTTAGAGTCCACCAGCCAACAGCTCTGTGAAAAAAAAAGATGTGTTCTCTTGCAAAGATTTGCAGCCTCAAAAACCCCAAAAGGAGCAGTACTACTCCGTTCTATAAGGCTGCAGTGAATTGGGATCAATTTGATTGTCGTGAAATAAATGAGTGAGCAACACAAAGATGCCTCAGTAAAAACAACTTAATGGGAGTCTTCATGAGATCAATTTCTATGTAGCGTTAGTTGCTTAAACTAGACTACTAAAGAGGTGAGGAATAATGAATTATATATATATATATGGTTGCAGCAGTACATTTTCAGGGAGCTTCCAGAAGTTCAGGAGTTCTGGGAGTTCTTCCTCTAAAGCAGGTCAGTTTGTCAGTTTGTCCTTTTAACAGACTATGTTATTTTCAATGTTCTCCTTCAGCACCACAATTCAAATGTATAAATTTCTCTTCAGTTTTCTTTATTGAATGTCCATCTCTCACTTGCTTATGAAGCCATTGAAAATGCCCAGGGTTTAGGCCAGGTACATCTTGATCCTCAATGTTAGTGCTAGTCCAAATTTCCCAGCACGGATGAACAAGTCCTGGCCATTGCTGCATCAGGAAATTGAAGTATTTTAGTTCATGTTCTGTCATTTCATTCATTCTTATTTTTCCCTAACGTCTTACGTGCACCTTGTATCATTTTCTTTAGTACCATCGGTTTTTTATCACATGCTACCTTTTGAAGTGGTACAGTGACCCAGTATATTCCTTCCATCTTCTGATGATTCCTTTATTCAACATTTTCCCATAAAATCCACTGATATTGAAACTGAAAGGTTGAATTTCTGCTATTTCAGCTTTAGAAATGTTGAGTGTTTTCTTCCCTTTTGGGTTTCTAACTAAGTCTCAGGTTATTTCATTATATATCATTCCATTTTCTCAAGTTTCCCTTTAAAAATGTCTGTGAATAGATATTTTAGTCCACTATTGACTTAAGCCCATTCACTCCATTATGTCTTCCAGTCACTTTGATCCTCTACATATAAGATCAAATTTCAGTCCTTCCTCTTCTGACACTTTTATCCCTATCTTTCTTTCCTGTCTTTTTGATGACCTTCTGCTTTCGTCATGTATGATGACCCAAGAAAAATCCCATCATTCCTCTGGTCTTAGGGCAGGAGTGTCCAGAAAGTCAAATGTATCCTTGCAATGGTTTCTATATTCTGCTGGTGGTGGTAATTTAACTTGAAACAGGATAGAAATCATGGTGGCGTAACATGATAAATTTTGTCAATGTCCATTCAAAATTGTTGAATTCACACGTGTCTTGTTCAATTTTTTTACCAAAAAGATGCTTTAATGGGTTCCGGGTAATTCGACTCCTACCCTCCAACATCTCACATCTTCACACATATCACTTAACATGGTAGAGCCCCCCGGTATTTGCTACATTCCTACCACAGAGGGGAAGTCAGCACAGACAAAACCTATTAATGTCTCCAACAGACTCATGCACTTCTGTGCTTCTGAGCTGTTCCTTGGCCCCAGCTGACGGTGCCCCTGAGACAGTTCAGCGGACACAATGAAAAGTGAAACTGCACACAGCAGATTTGTTAAATCAGGCTAGCACATTCAGAAGGAAATATCACCCTAAATAGCACTGCCTTTAACAAACAATATAATATTTATTAAGCACTCTAGTGCCTGGACTACTCTCTTGAAACCAGTAAATATTAGGAGTTAAAGGCCATAGGAAACATGAATTTTCCTTTTGCCAACCCAGACAGGGAGTGCTTTATAGTTTTGCATGAGCTGAAATAGCACATACTCTCTCTTAGAGAGTAATCATTTTCCACCGAGCCTCAGCACAGTGTCATTTAAGTTCCAGGGCCCTGGAGAATGGTCTTCGTGGCCGTCCTAAACTTCAGCTCTTTGTGTATATGTAAACACCACCCCCCTTCCTGAAGGTGAAAACGGCTAAAAGTGAGTGCGGGTGTATGTGGAAGGATGTGAAGGTAGAAGGCTGTGCTTCCAGGCTCGCAGAGGCAGCACCAAGTCCGGTGTAAGGCATTGCTGCAGGGACCCTGTAGTTTGGTCCTTTACTCCTGACCACCCCATGAATAAGGAAATCAGACCGTGTGATGCACAGAGTGCTCATTGACTGATTTGGGGGGAGGGGGGAATCACTAGACCTTTCTCCCTAATCTATCTTTGTTCTATATCCATGTTATCAAAAAACCTTCCTCTTTTTGCTGACCTTCCACAAAGTATGATGGCCTTTTCCAAGGGTTGGTCTCTCCTGATAATGTGGCCCAATGAATAAGAGATGAAAGCTCACTCTCCATGCTTTTAAGGAGCTTTCTGTGGACACCTCTACCAAGGATGACTTTCTGTTCCTCTGGCAGCCCATGGTATTCTCAATATTCTTCACAATCACTGTAATCCTAATGCATAAATTCTTTGGTGGTATTCCATTATCTTACTTTCACACTCATGTGAAACAATTAAAAATATCTCAGCTTGGGTCAGGATCAACTTTAGTCCTCACAGTGGCATCTTTGCTTTTAACACTTTTAAATATGTCTTGTGCAGCACATTTGCCCAATGAAATACATTGTTTGATTGCTTTTTATGTTTGTTTAATCGTTTTATTGGGGACTCATAGAATTCTTATCATAGTACATACATGCATACATACATACATACATACATACATTGTGTCAAGCACATTTGTACTTATGTTGCCATTATCAATTTCAAATATTATCTTTCTACTTGAGCCCTTGGTATCAGCTAATTTCTCCCCTCCTGCACACTCTCTCCTTCATCAAACCTTGATAAGCTGTATATTAATATTTCCATATCTTCCATCACCCTCTGTCACAGTTCACCCACTTTTCTGTTGTTCTTCTCCATGGGAGGGGGGTCATATGCTGATCCTTTTGATAGATTCTCCCTTTCTTCCCTCACTTTCCTCTTATCCTCCTGGTATCTCTGTTCTCATAGTTGGTCCTTTGGGGGTGGGGGGTATAAATCTATCCTGGGTTTCCTGGGTTTGGAGATGTTATCTGTAGGAGTGTGCATGTTCTGGTCTAATCCAATTTGTAAGGTAGAATTGAGGTTATGATAGTTGGGGTGTAGGGAAAGGAAGCATTAAAATACTATAGGAAAGTTATCTGTTTCATCCCTGCTATACTGCACACTAACTGAATCATCTCTTCCTTGTGACCCTTCTGTGAGGGGATATACAATTATCTACAGATGGACTTTGGGTCTCTGCTGGTTGTCCCCACACCCACCCATTCATATTGATATGAGTTTGTTCTGGGTCTTAGATACCTGATACCTGATCCCATTGACACCTCATGATCACACAAGCTGGGTTTTGTTGCTTCTCAGCTAGCTAGACATTTGTTTATCTTCAAGCCTTTAAGACCCCAGACACTATATCTATTGATAGATGGGCACAATCAGCTTTCTTTACCACATTTGCTTCTGTACTCATCTGTTCTTCAGCAATCATCTCGAGAAGGTGAGCAGTCACAGACTGCCAGATTATTAGAAATAAGTGATTTTGTGTTGAGGGAGTACTTAAGCCAAGGCCCAATGTCCATCTGCTACCTTAATTCTTAACATATAGATATAAGTGCATAGATCTATTTCCCTCTCATTATATATAAATATATTTCCATGTGTACATGGCTGTATTTCAAACTCTACAAATGTCCTTGGCCTCCTGGCTCTTTCCTCTACTTCCTTTGACTTTTATAATTCCCACACTGTGTCTCCAGTGTTGTCTCGTGTAGCATTATGGTTCAGTGAGGGAGATCGTGTCTTGTGGTGGGGGTGGCCCTATGATCCTCTTTGTGCATTGTCCACTCTGAGTAGGAATGTCGTCCTCAGAGTTTGATGGGCCAGGATGTGTTCCCCTCACACAGCATCCCTTTTCATTCTGCTGTGTGCACTAATCAGACATGCCCCTCTTTCTGAGCTATATCTTCAGTGCATTCCCCTGAAGGGCATTATTCAGAGGGGGAGGTGTCAACATAGTTGGGATTGGGGCCAGCCCCACAGACCTCTATTGGTTCCCTGGTATATGCCAGTATATTGCATTCAGTTCTTGGTGCATTGGATGGTAGCCTGGTCTTTAGCCCCCATGCCTGTGGAGATATAAACAATACCCTCCTGTTGGGTGAGTTAATGCCCTGATCCCCCTCAACTCTTGACTTTTTTTGTTTGTTTCTTTCCCCCACTTATGAGTTGATCATCATGTGTATCCCTGGATTGGGTTTGGCCCATAGTGGCTAGACATCACACCAGAGATGTGCGTGTGTGTGTGTGTGTGTGTGTGTGTGTATACACACACACACACACACACACATTTCCCCTAAGCCCCATTGTTGTATGTTTTTAAGCTTACCTCAGTGGACTGATGCTGTAATTGTCCTTCTGTGTTTGGCTCACTTCAATTAGCATAATTTCCTCCAGTTCTTCTCATGTGACAATGTGCTTTGTGCGTTCATTGCTGCTTTTTAGGGATGTTGAGTACTCCATGTATGAAAGTGCCACATTTTTTTATCCATTCATCTAGTGATGGAAATTTGAGTTGTTTCCAACCCCTTGCAATTTTGAACTGTGCCGTGATGAACATTGGAGCACAGAAGTCTGGCTTTGGTTTGTTTTGGGACTCTTTTAGGTATATGCCCTGTAGGGAGATTGCTGGGTCATATTGTAGCTCAATCTCCATCTGTTTTAGATATTTCCTAATTGATTTTCATAATGACTATACATACCTACAGGTCCACCAGCAGTGTATGAGACTTCCTATCGCCCCATAATACCTCCAACACTTGTTACCTTCTGGCTTTTTAAATTGGAATATCTTTGAAGACATAAGGTGGTACCTCATAGTTGTTTTAATTTGCATTTCTCTTACGGCTAATGATTGGGAATATTTTCTTATATGTTTATTGGCCATTTGGATTTCTGCCCCTGTAAAAATTCTGTTTAGGAACATTGTCTACCTCCTTAGTGGGCAGTTAGTTATTGCTTCTTTGCTTTTTTCTTATTGTAAACTTGCAAAGTATTGTAGATTTTAGCAATAAAGCATTTGTCTGATGTTTCATTACTAAAGAAGCTTTCCCAATCCGTGGGCTCTCTTATTATTCTCTTAGTGAATTCTTTCAAAGTACACAGTTGATTTCTCTTCAGTATATTCCATTTGTCAATTTGTGACTCCTGTGTATTTGTATTCCTCCCTAGTATGGATAGCCTATTTATTTCCTGTGCTAAGATTCTCAGTTATGTCTTAATTTCCTCATAAATGACCCCAGTAGTTTGCAGTCTTACCTCAAGGTCTGTGATATACTTTGCGTTTGCTCTTATGCTTGGAGTGAGGTAAGAGTCTTGTTACATTTTTCTGCAGGTAGATAGATATCCATTTTTTTCCAGCACCACTTTTTGAAGAGGGCATCTGTTTCCCATTTTATATTTGGAAGGCTCTTGTCTGTATGCTTATGTTTTTATTTCTTTCTCATTGGTCTCTCATTAGGGCTTGTACCTTGAGATCAATTTTGTTGGAGATTAAGGTTGCTACTCATGCTTTTATTGCATTTCTCTTTGCTAGGTATATTTTTTCTGGAGCCTTTAATTCTCAACCTGTTTTTGTCTGTGAGCTTGAGATGCACCTCCTGTAGGCAGAAGACTGATGGGTTATGTTTAGAAATTCAGGCTGTTAGCCTCTGCCTTTTAATGTCTGAGTTCAGTCCATCGATATTTGGTGTTTGTGGCAGTCATGTACTCTGGTGCCAATTTGACTAAGAGTGTAAGGGTGGAGTATAGCCTGCCAAATTGGAGAGAGCCAATAAGACTTCTGTTTGAGCATGGCTTTCTCTGAGAATTCTCATAAATCTCATGATATTTCCCCCATGGAGATGAGAGTTTAGGGACTCAGTTCCTCAGAGATGCTCTACAGACAAGACAAGCTGGCAGCATAGACCCTGAGTCCTAGGAACTGGAGGAGCCAGAGGAGAAGTCACACAGCCTTACCCTGACGAAACCAAACCTCTGAAGCCAGAAATGCCACAGAGAGACCCCTGCCAGCTCTGAGATGCTTCTACCGTCTACTGAGACCTGGAAAGGAGGAGCCATGGGGAGACATCTGCCAGTGCTGGGATGTTTCTACAGCCACTGGGTACACAAGACTCTATTCCCACTGGCCTATGATTGTCCTGGTGTCATTGCACGTGCTTTGTGAGTCGGAAGGAAATTTGATAGACTAGTAATATGGGCTAATATTGGACTTATGACCTTGGACTGGACTGGGTTGGGATGCTTTCTCAATGTTCCTTTCTTCTCATATGTAAACCTTACCCTTATATCCATATGCATGTTTATGAATTGGTTTCTCAAGTCTACCTGAATTAACACCGTATTATTACATACAAGAGTCGACTTTGTGATGTCATCTTGTACTTTTTGTGTTGGGTGTTTTCTTTTCTACTTTTCTTATTGGTTTATGGTATGTGTGTGTGTGTGTGTGTGTGTGTGTTTCAATCTTGCCTTTTTTTTTTACCACTGTTGAGCTAATGCTATCTTGGGACCTGTTTTCCTGTTTTCTCTTTGTCATCCTCTGGGTGGAGTTGTTCTATGTGACAGTCTCTTATTTGTGCTTGGTAAAAAGTGTTGATCTTCTTACCATACTGGGTCAACAAGGATCTTTATTAGGGCTATGGTTTCTTTTTATGAATTCTTTGAGTTTTTCCTTTTCTTGGAAGACACTTACTTCTCCATATAGCTTAATAGATAATTTGACTGGGTATACTATTATTTTCCTTTGATTTTTGAAATATGCTAATCCACTCCCTCCTCTTCTTCGTGTCTGCTGATATCTATGAAAATATTCTTATTGGGCGAACTTTATAAGTGGCTATTTGTTTTTCCCTAGCTGCTCTTATGATTTTCTCTTAGCTGGATAGTTTAACTATTATGTATCTTGGTGACTTTTTCTTGGGATTCAGTCTGACTGGTGATCTTTTGGCCTCCTGAATGGATGGAACATTTTCTCTATCTATCTATCTATCTATCTACCTACCTATCCATTCATTCATTCATTCAGCTGGGGACGTTTTTCTCTAAAAATCCCCTCACTATTTTCACTGTTGACTTCTCTGTTCTGTCTTTTTCTGGTAGTCCAATCATTTTAGTACTTCCCATCTTCATATCACCAGACAAGGTTCTCCGATTTTCTTCAGCTTCTACAGATGTCATATTTGACTGCTTTTTCCATTTGTTGAAGTCCACCTGGCTATCCTCCTGACCACTGGTGCAATTCTCTGGCTCCTCAAATCTGTTGGCAAAGTCCATTAATTTGCTACTGGATTTTGCAATTTCATTTGTTAGGACTTGTAATTCCTTTTGGTGTGTTGCTTTCATCTACTCTATCATTTCATCCTTTTTCTCTACTGCTTCCCTCCTATTCTGTAGGACCCCAAGCAGCATTTTGAAATTTTTTTTTTCTGTAGCAGGTCAATGTCTGCTACTTCTATGCACATTGTTAGGTTCATGACATCTTCTGGCATTGTCTTCTCTTCTGCTTTTTTTTTTTTTTTGAGGTTTTGGGGGATGTTTGATATTTGTGTGGTGTTTTAGTGGAGTCTGGTGTCATCTTCCAGAGTAAAAGAGCACTGGACTTTTTCTTGGGTGACTCACAAGAGTGCTTCTATGAATAATCTGCAGGTAGCTGCACAGGGCCATGGGGCAGGTTAGTCAGGTAAATGGTGTATTTTCCTTTGGTTTCACTCTTACCCTAACCAGTCAGTATTTCATTATTAGGAATGTTATTTAGATAATCTTCTCATGGGATGCTGTTAGGTGGTGTGGGCCCATGAGGATGGCCACTGGAGATCACTGGAGGATCTCCCAGGAAGTCATAGTGGTTTCACTCACAGAGTTTAGAGTGGCTCAGATCACGGTGGTGTTTCCCTCAGTAACTGGAGTGACATGGGAGGTACCTGAGTTTGCCCTCCTTGGTGTAGAGCATCGTGGACAGCAGGTAAAATTAACCTAGTCAGAGAGATCACAATGGTGGTTGGGGGGATGTTCCCACAGCTGAGTGGAGCACCAGACCGTGGGCAGAAGTTCTCCTGGTCATTTGTAGGGCATTGGGATGTAGGTAGGAGTTCTAATCATTTGAGAGGAGATCCCCAGCTAGTTGGGGTGTTGTAGAGGGTGGGCATGATTTCCCCAGCTGCATGTAAAGCCAACAAGGGTGAGTTGGAGTTCTCTTAACTAGTCCATCAGAGTTGGCCTAGGCATGGGGGTGTGCCCTGGAAACCAACAGTGAATTGTGAAAGTAAAGAGCATGAGAAGAGAAGAAAAAGAGAGAAAGGGGAAAAGACAAGAACACAATAAAAAACAAACAAACTAATACATAGACACAGAAAATGTAAAAGTGAAGCAAAAATAAAAACAAAGCAACAAAAAAAGAAAAACTGAATCTGCTGAGACTGTGCCAGCAGAGAAGACACAGAAGAAGAGGAAAACAGAAGAAAAATAGATAAAGAGATGGCTGAACCTCATGTTGTGACATGTTCAACACTGCCTTATGATGAAAGC
>PVJH01034174.1:0-20855 GCA_004026705.1 Nesogale talazaci | reverse complement strand
CCCACGCCTAAAAATTCTGCATGCAGGTTGTCCCACCTTTGCTGGGACTGGCTCTGTAACAAGTCACCCTCTCCCCAGATGATGTATAGGGGCTTCTCCTGCCGCGACATTTGCCTGATCAGTCTGGCATTTCTAGTAGTTGGATTGAGGGAATGACCTCATGTGCTCCTGCCCCAACATGACTTTTAGTATCATTGGTTCATGTCTACCTTTGGGGGCAGTTTGTGGCTTTTAGGATTCCTTCATTTCTTCTTCCCACCGGATCAATTCTAATGCCTCCTTGTCCTTACTCAAGGACAGAGCTCATGGACAGCCACAGTCTGAGTCTTGTTAAATTAATGGGCATGAGCCTTTCTTGAAGGAACCTGGTGGCAATGGTTAACAACTTGCCTGCTTTAAAAAAAGAATTTTGGCTGAGAGCTGTGATGCCCACCCCCCTCTCCCCGCCCCCCCGCCCAAAAAAAAAAGAATTTTGGCTATAAATCAAAATGTCAGTGATTCAAACCTACCAGCCACTTTGTGGTAGAAAAGACATGGCAAGATATTCCCCTGAAGATTATAGCCCAGAAAAGCCTAAGGGACATTTCTACTCAGTCCCATATGTCTTCCTGAGTCAAATGCCATCGACTTACACTGATAAACAACTTTCTCTCCTGATGACATCTTATGATCACGTCTGTCTTAATATTTCTAAGTTTGAATGAAATTATGAACTCCATGTCTACTAAGTAGTGGTGTTCTTTGTTTAAAAAAATATATTGTGAGCTGGGTGAAGGTTTACAGAGGAGATGGCCAGTTTTAAATTCAACAATTCATGCATATTTTGTTTTACTTCGTCGACAGCAAGTACCTCAAAGAAGCAACGATTATCCCACTTCCTATTTCTCCAGTTTCCATTCCTCACCTTTCTAACCTTCTGGATTTGTCCTTGGGTAAAATATTGCCCTTTCATTTCAAAGGGTTTATTATTCTAGGATGTGTGTAACTTCTAGACTAGTGTTATTGCTCCCCCTTATACACTTGTCTATTGTTTGGTTGGAAATTCAGGCATGGAGGGCCAGACAGGATGATAATTAGTCATGGGGGTTCCCCCAGTCTCTAGCCAGCCAGTAAGCTTGGTCTTTTATAATCCTGAGGTTAGTTTCACATTTTCCTCCCACTCTGTCCCAGGTCTTCTGATGGGATCCCTTTCCAAGCAGACGGTACTGGTATTTGAGCACTAGCTTGTTCTATTTGTCTCAGGGTCATGGACACTGATGCTCACATGGTCCACTACTCCACTAGAGTAACTGTTTCCAGGTGAATTTAATTATCACCCTTCTTCTTCCCTCTGAACAGGGAGAGGCCAATAGTTGCACCTTAGATGGCCACTCATGAGCTTTTAAAACATCATTATAGGGCTGAGTCCCAGTGGCGTAGTGGTTGTGCGCGCGACTGCAGCCCACTGGGATGGAGGTTCAATTCCAGCAGTGGGGCTGGGCCTCCTACTTCCACCACCGGAGAGCAGTGATCCCCCCCCCAAAAAAAACATCATTATATACTCACCAATGTATAGACATGTAAACTATTGCCTTTATAGACTATGTTAGACCGATTGACCTTGGTATCTGTGACCCCGTGGGTTCTGTGCCCTGAGACCAGGAAACTCATTCTCTCAAAGACCCATATATTACATCACATAAAAAGCTAAAGAGATGGGTCAAAAACCAAAATGTAAAATTTAGAACACATCATCAATGGAAAAACAGGGACAAGCCAGGATCCCTAATATATAATATAAATATATTTGAAAACACATAAACTGCAAAAGATAAGTAGATGATTGGGGCTTCCTAAAAATTACATTTGTGTGCATCAAACAATTTCACCAAAACAGGAAAAAGAGAACTCACAGACGGAGACATTTTTGGTAATGTCACATTGGACAAGAAATTAGCAATCTCTAAAATTTACTCAAAAATTTCAATTAGTCAACTAGAAAAAGATGATTATTTCAATTTTTAAAAATGGCCCGAGGACATGAACATACACTTCATCAAAGAAGATATTCAGGTTGCCAGCAAATATATAAAGAAGTGCTTGCAATCATTAGCCATTAGAGAGATGCAAGTCCAGACTAGAATAAGATAGTCTAGTCCCAGTATTGATGGTCAAATTAAGAAAATGAAGAAAATATTCTCATCAACATTGATCAGCATTATTACCCTGCTACACTGGCACCTGTGAAGGGTTAGGCACTTCACTCTGGAGTGAGCTTTTTTGAACTCATCAAACTTGGGTTCTTTTAAGGTACACACTACAAAATAGAGTTATATAGTAGCTACTAATGCCTGAAGAGTATGAGCACACATGTGAAGATAATGACACACAGGCAGAACTTATTGCACCATGAGAAATACAATAAACCAAAACACATGCATTATTTTAAATAAGTGTTGGAAGAGACTTTTTAAAAATTGAATCCTTACAAATACAAGAAAACATTAATATTTAAGCCCACAGAAAACTACTGAGACAAATCTAATTCAAAAAAATACTTCAGATGAACTGGATAATGGGAGATTAAAGAGTACAATGATTCAGTGACTATTAAGATAAGTACAGCAAAAAATTAATGCAGTCATTAAGGGCATGGACTTTGGAACGGATACATTTGTGTTGTGGTAGTTACATAAGCTTCCTGTCAACTTCAGCGAAGGGTTGGATCTGGACTGTCAATCAGGTCACAGCTTGATGACCTCATTTGGAAGCCCAAAGGAGATAAATAGCTCTCTTGGGCCAGACTCACTCTCGCTGCCTTCCCTTTCTTGCTGTTGAGACACAGAGAGCTGGAGGAGATCTGTGGAGACCTGCCACCATGACTGGATCCACCAGACCTACCCACTGGCCATGATCTTCCTGCATTCAGCATCATTGCATACGCTGCACGAGTCTAAATAGGAATTTATGGACTGGTATTGGACATATTGGCTAATAACAGATTGTCGACTTGATCTGGACTAGACTGGGGTGTTTCCTCAATATGCAATTGCTTTTTTATCGGTGGGAGGGGGGGTGGCTGGCCTCCTGATATACTCACAGCAAGGGTTCAACAGGCAGCTGTGTAGCGATAATTATTATTTATTATAACACCAATCTAGAGATCATGAGAGAGAGAGAGAGAGAGAGAGAGAGAGAGAGAGAGAGAGAGAAAAGAGCATTACAAGTTACATTTATATCCTTTTATGACGCATGCTCACCTCCGTCCTGCTAGATGGTCCACGTGGTGAGGGAGACAGGCAAGTGGCAGCCTGGATGGAGGCAGGCTGGTATGAAGTAGGCTTGGGGGAGGCAGGATGAGAGAGAGCCTCTATCTTATGTCCCATCCCATATACCCTCTGGAGCCAAGCCAGGTCCCCAATTACAGGTAAGGACATACGTCACAGGAAGGGGTTGTGCCCTGTGTACACACTGTAGGAAAAGGGGGCTATCAAGGTCCCATGTGAGGAGACAAGACCCCAGACTCCTGGATGTGGCTAAACAAGTTAGGCTAGAGATCCTTAACATCAGCATGTGAATCCGCCCACTGGCTCCAGAGGAAGGGAGCCATCATCCTAACAGCAGGGGAGTTAGCTCTTTAGTGAGACAACACAAAAGCCTTAGATAATAGGAGTTTCAGGGAGAAGAGCTAATTCAACAGTTTCCCTAATATTTGGAGTATAATAATTGTGGAAAAGTTCTGTCTTCAACCAACACTTTTTTATATAAAGCTCTTTCTTGTTTACATCTGAGTGTCTATGAATTTGTTTCTCTAGTCAACCCAGACTAAGACAGTTGTCTATTTAGAAAGTAACTAATTATTAAGGAAAAGGAATCAGAAGACCCAGTAGAGGAGCGTATGGCAAACAGCATCAACAATGGAGCTATTCTAAATCAAGAGACAAGTTAAAAGAAGGAAGACTCATGAAGAGGAGACTGTCTTGAGAGGAGCAGGGATCTTTAGTTGAGTGTTACACCTAGCCTAGACAACCTCCAAAGAAAAGTTTTTATGGAAATAAATACACTGACTGATTTCTTCTTTTTCTCAAATCTTTAGCTGAACCCAGATGCAACTATAGGATACAGAAACTTTTTAAGTTAGTACCTGGAGTAGACAGTGCAACTGAGGAATAACTAATATAGGTTATTTAGATCAACTCATCCATTCTTAAAATATCTTAATAGTTAATGTCTTAAAATGAATAAAAGTGTTAAAGAATAGGAAACCGAATATCTGTCAGGAGACATTCTAGAGGATTACCTGCAAATAAAATGAAAACCATCATATTCAAGACTTAAAGTCATTTTTTCCTCTTGGGTATTCTTATAATTAATTTGGAGCTGGGCTCTGTTGCAGCAGAAATTTGCAATATCAGCATAAGTCAAGAAAGCCTAGTGGAAGACACTACCCACATTACACTGGGACCCTAAAGGGCGCTACTCTCAGGTTAACAACAGGATAAGTCACATTCTCCTTCAAATCTAGGGGCCTTCAGAGAAGGCTGCCTGGGTATTAACAATATAAAGTTGAGATAAGTAAATGGGTATATTTGTAATCTTAATATACCTGGTAGAATTAGTCCAGTGACCTCACTGTCAGTCTTCACTGAGGTGACCTGTGGCTGGAAGAGTCCAGATTTCTGTCAGAAGCAAAGTGTGTTAGTCTGGGTACATTAGAGAAACAAATCCACAGAAACTCATATGTATAAGAAAGAAATTTAGGGCTGAGCCCTGGTGGCGTAGTGGTTGTGCGCGGGACAGCGGCCCACTGGGATGGAGGTTCAATTCCAGCAGTGGGGCTGGGCCTCCTACTCCCACCACCGGAGAGCAGTGATGCCCCCCCCCCCCCCCCCCCCCCCCCAAAAAAAAAAAAAAAAGAAAAGAAAGAAATTTATACAAAGTCTAAGTGCACATGAAGGAAACATCCCAACCCAGGGCTGCCCAAGTGCACAAGTCCAACATTAGCCCAGATGTTGGACACCAATCCACAAAGCCCTCCTCTCTTTCACAAAATACAAGCAATGACGCTGACTGCGGAGCAAAGCCAAATCTGTGAGTGTGGAAGCATCTTAGCATTGGCAGGCGTCTCCATGTGGCTGCTCCAGCACCCAGGGCTGCATTGGGGTAGGTCCATGTAACTTCTCTTCAGGGATGTTTTGTAGGAAGTGAGCCTTGCCAGCTGAAGCAGGGAACTGGCTAAGACAGCCGCACCCTCATTCGACCATCAGAGAACAAGAGACCCAAGAACTAGAAAGGTGAGGCTCACCAAGCCATTTATCTCTCCGCCCTTCAGTTAACCCCACATGTGTTTATCTGCCAGGTTGGCACAATATATTTTAACTATCTCTGGCTAAGGCCAGGTGGTGTAGTGGTTGTGCGAGGGACTGCGGACCACTGGGTTGGAAGTTCAAATCCAGTAGCAAGGCTGGGCCTCCTACTCCCACCACCAGAGGACAGTGACGCACCCCCCCCCTCCCCTCAAATTTTTTAACTATCTCACAAAGCTACTCTAGGTGATGGCACATTCATTCTTGGCCTACAAATATCCCCATCATGAGTGTTTTAAGAACAATGATAGGCACCTGGTCACACACAACCAACCACAAGAGAAAACAAAACTCTTTAAATAAGAACTAATAGAAAAGTGAAAAGCTATCAAGGAAGAAGGATTTAAAATTTTATAAATGCTGGCAATTATGAAATGTCTAGGCTGATTGTGCTTTATCTGTTAGTGCATATGTAAATGACTTCAAAACGAGTGACTTGGACTGCAACTTCTGGCAAGGTAACTAGTAGCTAGACGTGCCAATTCTGGCATAGTTCCTTTCCTCATTGATTAGGAAAAAAATATTTTAATTTAAAGTATTTTGAAATAGTTCTAAGGATATATAGCAAATCAGAAACATGAATTCAAAAAATCTACTAAAACTTGATCAGAATAGCTAGAGTTTATAGCATGTAAGCCACAAACTGTTCCTTTCCTCACACATCCCAATAATAAACAAAAAGCTAAGCATCAATAAAGAAATAATTGATAGGAGAAAACTAAGCAACAGAAATTATGGAATTAAAAAACTATACTTTGAAATGAAGTGACATGAAATTCACTAGAGAAGCTTAAACTTTCCAACAAAGCCCACTCATGGTGACCTTACGAGTAGAGCTGAACAGCAGATTAAACACCAGAAGGAAAAAAATTAGTGACGCAAAAATAGCTTAATCAAGATTATGCAATCAGGGGAGCAGAGAGAAAGAAGAAAGAAAAATGAACAGACTGTCCCAGAAATGTGAGGCACCATTCAAAGTAACAACAAATGCATCGTGAGAGTGCCATGAAAAGAGAAAAAGATGAAAGGTGCCAAAGACAAGCAAAGAAATACATAATTGAAGTGATAATGGCTGAAAATTTCCAAGATTTAAAGAAAGCAATAATCTACAAATTTACCAATTCACCCAGTGAGAACCAAATAGAATAAACAAAGAGATTCACACAGAAATACAAAGAAATTCATCATAAAAATTCTGAGGGCCAAGGGTATAAAGAGAACCTTGAAAACAACAAGAGAAAAATTGCCCATCATTTACAAAACCAAACGACTGCCTTCAAGTCAATTCCGACTCACAGTCCCCAGATAGGACAAAATTCAATTGTCCCACGAAGCTTCCAAGGCTATGACTCTATGGAAACAGACTGCCCATCATTGTCCAGGAACAGCTGCTGAAGTCTGAACCATTGAGTTTGGGGATAGCAGTTCAACCATGTTTAACCATGGCACCACAGATCACTTTCATAGCACACAAGGAAACCATATAAAGATGATCAGTTGACTTCTCATCAGAAACATTGGAAACTAGAATGCATTGGGACAACATACTCAAAGTACTCAGAGGAAAGAAACACCAAGAATCCAGCAAAGTTATCCTTCAACCAAACCAAGGTCACTGCTCTGGAGTCAATTCAGACTCATTGTGACCCTATATGACAGACTAATACCTTTGGGTTTTTTACGCTGTCAATCTGTACAGCAACATCAAGCCTCACCTTTCTTCCACTGTGGGTAGCTGCTGGGTGCAAACCACTGGCTTTGCCTTGTAAGCAAAGGCCCAGGTGGCACTGGGTGAGGATAAAGGTACCAAGTTGGCGAGGTTAAAATTGCATGTGCTTAGCAGCTCTCCGACAATGCCAATCTCCCACAAACACACAGGCAAACTGTGGGAGCAACTCATTTGGAGACACCAACATGAGGACACAGGGCACTTGGAGTGGGCAGGGCTCCACCTCTAGGGACTTGAGCTCAGGGCCCCTTCCCAAGCATGCTCTGCAGGACCAATCTCTAGAGCCTCACTCACATCAAGAGAGTTGAAGGAAGGGCAAGGTGAGGTGATGATGCAGATTGACAGAAGATGGCACAATCGTGGCGAACCCTGAGAGCCAGGGACAGAGTTCGAATGCAGGAGAGAGGCAACAGGTAGAGCAGCTCTCTGCACAGGGAGAGTCGTGGCCCCCACCCTAAGGAGACTGGCTCAGAGCCATAGATATTTCCAATATAGAGAGATGAATTTCTAGTCCTCTAGTAGGTGCTCCATGCACAGGTAAGAAAAGCCTTCAACACAAGAAGACATCCATAGGAGGCAGGGTCTCTCTTTTGGGGCTAGGCATGAGACCTGGCCCTACCCTAACTCTACAGCTCCACATCCAAAGCTCTAATCTCTGGGCACAACCCCAATCACCCTCTGGTTGCTGGTATTCAGCTACCTAACCTCACACAGCCATGGAGAGTTTGCCACTCCTCTGATTTTGATGGCCAGACTGGGGACTTTCAGATGAGACCATGATCCGGACTACTTCCTCAGGACTCAGCACGGAGGACCACATGCAGGCTGAGCCTTCATTCTGGTCTCGTCAGCTTCTCTGAATCTTCCCTTCAGAAGTGATCCTGGTGGGGAGAAAACTAAGCCATGCGAAGCTGCTTATTCTTCCTTCCCTCTCTGTGCTAGTGCATCTTTGTGGGTCATCAGGGATTGTCCAGTGAGTGACAAGGAAGAGCACTGTGTGATGGGGAGATGAGCAGCAGACGCACAGCAAGCAGGAGAGACTCTAGTTGGTGTACAGGCCAGAATGGCAGGAAGGAGGCCAAGAGACAAGCTGGTGAGGGATCTGTGAGTAATGGATCAGATTTTTGCTTTCTTGGTCACCATGTGGAGAATAGACTGCAGCGACTGGAGGTCATGGAGTCTCTTTGGTGAAGCCCACCAAGCTCAATGGCGTGGGGAAACCCTGACCTCCATTTTGAGCTGGGCTTTGGCCAGATTAACAGGATGGAGGCCAGCAGTCTTTCTTGTAGGGCATCCTGAGCCTAAAGCCCCAGGCCCACGTGTTAGTGATGAGGCAGTGAAGGCTGATGTAAAGGCACTATGCAAATTGATGCCTGGTCCAAGAAATTCCATCATTTATCAGACCAAGACACAACTCCCTCAGCAGTAAAAGGATACAACAGTGCTGCCTGCTGGGACCCAGATTCTGACTGCCAGACAGAAATAAGAAACAAGTGACCCTGTTCCCAGTCATGTGTGTGGCCAGTCCATGGGCTAGAACAAAGAACTTGGTCCCTCTGATTACAATGGTACATGCTGGTCCCTTGAGTCATGGAGGTAAAGTTGCTTGACTCAGTGGGCTCTTGAGGGAAACATCAACCACAGCCAAAAGTGGAGATGGGAAAGAAGGATTTCAGAGGGCCACTCAGAGAAAAGGAGAAAAACTTGAGGCAGATGATGATATAGTATAAATTCATTGATTATGTAGTAGTGTGCTGTTTAAATTTTATACTTTGTATATGTTTGAATATATTCCATTTTTCTTTCCATGATTAATTTCTAACTTTATCCCAGAAAAGAATTTTGTGTGGTTGCACTCTTCATGAACTCATTGAGGCTTGTTCTGTTACTGAACATGCAGTCTACCCTGGTGAATGAGCCATATGCACTTGAGAAAAATGCATATTATGCTGTTGTTGGGAATGGTATTCTATATATGCCCTTTAAGTCTAATTGGTTTAACATGTTGTGCAGCTTATACATTTCCTTATTGACTTTCTGTCTAGATGCTCTGTTTATTCTTGAAAGTATGTAGGCCCCCAGAATTATTTACTTCAGAGGACAGCACTGAAGCTACCGTTCAGGGAGAGGGACATGTCTGATCAGAACACACAGGAGCAAACAAAGGCGGAGGGAGAGAAAGTGGAGCACATCCTGCCCACCAAACCCTGAGAAGGATATTCCTGCCCAGAGCAGCCAATGCACAGAGAGAATCATAGGGCCGGCCCCACCGTGAGACAAGACGTCCTTCACTGACCCTTAGCACTACGGGGACCACACTGGAGAAACAGTGCGGAAATTGTGCCCAATCTGACCCCACCACGCTGGAGCAAAACATTAAGGTGATACAACAGAACAGCAAGGAGGGCAAAGGAATGAAGTCCCTGGGCCCAGGGCATGATAGCCCTTCAGACGCAACCAGAAAACACTCATAAAGGTCAACAAACAGACCTGGAACTATTCAGAGGCTTGTCTTTTTGTTGTTGTTTTCTTTTCTTTTGTTGCTTTATTCTGCTCTTATTTTTCTGCTCATCATTGTCTCTGCACGTCTACCTAGACAAGATAGGCAGGATCAATAATCCAGAGGAGAAAACAATGGAACTGACAGCTCTTGGGGGGGATACAGGAGAGGATGAGGCAGGTGAAAGGAAGAGGATACTAACAAACCCAGGAAGAGAGAACACCAAGTGATCTCAAACCAATGGCAAGAAGGGTGTAGGCGGCCAGGTAGGGCTTGATCAAGGGCAATGTAACTGGGAGGAGTTACCAAAACCTGAATGAAATCAAGCATGATAGTGTGACAAGAGGAAAGTAAGAGGAAATAGAGAAAAGAACTAGGGGACAAAGGGGACCTATAGAGGTCTAAGTACAGGCATATATATGTAAATATATTTATATATAATGACAGGGAAATAGATCATGTACATATAATTATAGGTTTCGTACTAAGGTAGCAGATGGACATTGGGCTTCTACTCAATTACTACCTCAACTCAAGAACACTTTGTTCTAAAAATCTGACACTTCATGATATTCACCTTCCCTGACACAATCACTGAAGACAAAATAGGTGCATAAGCAAATGTGGTGAAGAAAAATGATAGTGCCCAGCTATCAAAAGAGATAGCATGTGGAGTCTTAAAGACTTGAAGACAAACAAAAGGCCATCTAGCTGAGAAGCAACAAAGCCCACCTGGAAGACACACACCAGTTTGTCTGATCATGAAGTGTCTATGGGATCAGATATCTGGCATCGAAGACCCAGAACAAAAAAAAATCTTATCATTTTAAATGATGGGGAATGCAGAGTGGAGACCCAAAGCCCATCTGTAGGCAACTGGACATTTCATTACAGAAGGGTCACAAGGAAGACACAAGCCAATCAGGGAGCAGTATAGCACTGATGAAACATGCAACTTTCCTCTAGTTCTTTATTGCTCCCCCACCCCCACCCCCTCGCTCAGTGATCATAACCCCAATTCTACCTTATAAATCCAGCTAGATCAGAGCAGATAAGAGCTGGGTACAGATAAGAGCTGGAAACACAGGGAATCCAGGACAAATAAATTCCTCAGAACCAGTATTGAGAATAGTAATATCAAGAGGGGAAGGGAAGGTGAGGGAAGAGAGGGGGAATCAATCGCAATGATCGACATATAACCCTCTCCTGGTGATGGACAACAGAAAAGTGGGTGAAAGGAGACATCAGACAGTGTAAGACATGAAAAAAATTTTAATAAAATTATCAAGGGTCCATGAAGGAGGGAGAGTCAGGGGAGGGAGGGAAAAAATGAGGAGCTGATACCAAGGGTTCAAGAAGAAAGAAAATATTTTGAAAATGATGATGGCACAAATGTACAAATATGCTTGACACAATGGATTGTGATGAGTTGTATGAACCCCCAATAAAATGATTTAAATATATATGTATAATCTCTAACCATCACAGCAGATATTTTATTATTATTATAAATGTGAAACATTGAACAAAGAAATAATTGATAAATTAAAAAATACAGAAGTCCCTATTTGATGCTCCCTTCAATTCAATCTATAAAAATTGTATTTGCAACTTTGATATTAGGATAAACATATTTATAACTGCTTTATATTCTTGATGAATTGATCATTTTATTGTTACAGGATGTTTTTATTTGTATTTTGCAACAGATTTTTTACCTAAAGTCTAATTTGCCTGTTTAAGATGCTCAATCCAGCTCTCTTTTGGTCATTATTTACATGGATACTTTATTTCACTCTTTATCTTTCAATATATGTGTGTGTCCTTGTGTCTTATCTTGCTTTCAAAACCATTTTATCAGAAGGTGGGATAGGTGGTTTTAGTGTGCCAACCTGGTCAGTGAACACATGTGGGGTTAACTGAAGTGAGGTGAGATAAAAGGCTCCGTGAACCTCGTCTTTCTGGTTCCCCGGTCTCTTGCTCTCTGATGGTTGGACCAATGTGCAGCTGCCTTAGCCAGTTCTCTGTCTCAGCTGGCAAGACTCACTTCCTGTGAGACATCTCCAAGGAGAAGCCACTTGGATTTATCCTGATGCAGCCCTGGGTGCTGTGTGGAGACCACTGCAAGCTCTGAGATGCTTATACCACTGCGTTCAAAGACTTTCCACCCACTGACCTGTAATCTTCCTGTATTCCACGTCATTGTGCGTGTTTTGTGAGTTTGAGGAGGACGTTGTAGATCAGTGTCCAACTTATCAGTGTCCAGCTTGAACTGGATGGGATTCAGATGTTTTCAGAATGTGCACTTTCCCTTTATATAAACTCTTTCTTATATGAGTTTCCGTAGGTTTGTTTCCCTAGTTTACCCAGAAGAACACAGGAGCTAATACATATATCCTTCCATAGTTCATCAAGCAGCAGGGCACGATTGGTACCATAATCCGTTTCAGGACATTCTCTTCCTTCTTGAACTAAAGGGAACATCAGTTTCCCTTTACTTGCCCACACCCCAGACACCAATTGTACATGCAGGAACCTTTATTCTACTTGCTATCGCAATAAGTTCATGAATCCTGGCTTTCACATACTAAAAAACAGAAAAATGCATAACAAAAATTCAATAGGGTTACCCCCAATGACAAAATACATCTGAGATAAACTCCAATATTAAAACAAACAAAACACAGAAAATCATTTTGCTCTCCTATTATCATTTCTCCAATGCACTCTGTTTGGTAACCAGTTCTTTTGATCCCTCTATTAAAGATAAGGGAAATCAGTGGAGGCTTCTTTCCTATATGTATCTTACAAATGTATCTCTTGAGCTTCCACTGTTATCTATAGTTTTCTGCAAACCAGAATCTCCTAATATAAGCTCTGATACTATTCCCTCCTTCAGCCTTGGATTACTGATTTGCAATTCTTCAGTCACTGATGTTAGTGAGCTTCTTCCATGTGGACTTAGTTGGCATCTCATTTAGATGGCTGCTTGATCAGAAACAAGCCTTTTAGATGCCACATACTATTTTATCTGAGCACCATCGAATTTCGCCACACTTTGCTATAACAGCCATATCTTTTGTGTTGCCTTCCTGAGGTTGAGTAATCAAACAGGGGCATGATGTAAGAAATAATAGTCCTTAAATTGAACCTAGGATTTAGTGTGAGCCCCCAAACCATTCCTGGAACTATGATTTTTTTTAATCTGCCTTTGACTCCCTTTAGAAACCTCCTTATTAGTTTATGGTAGACGATCTTGCCAATAATCTCTCTAGGGCATCAAGATCTTCTATTAATATTGTCACGATGTCCTCCTGTGTGGGGTGACAGGACTTTTCCATATCATATACTCTAAAATATTAAGCAACCTATTTGCCAGCATTTGAAGCTGACTAAGCTAGCTATTCTCCCTGATGCCCCCAGTTATCTGAGGGGTTTGTATGACTCAGGTTAGGATAGTGATCGGCTTCCCTTGTGGCTTATGGGTGGGATTCAAGAGTCATTGTCAGTGACCCCGAACAATATAGACCTGTTCACCTACCCCTGGGAGTCTGATCACATCCCTCTTCTCTTAGTCATGAGTCATCCCTAAACTATTATCAGCTTATAGCCCTTATAGCCAGTCCTCCCCCCACCACCCCCGCTTGCAGCATGTTCTGACCAGTGACTAGAGAAATTATGTGTGCCCTGTTAAGCTACTTAAAGGGAGAAAATTAATGTTCCCCTCTCTCGCTCCTGACCCTTGCTCCTGGGTCGCTCCTGCCTGCCTCTTTGCTGTCCCTGAGAGCTGGACACTCTCGGCTCCTCTCCTTCATCATGTAATTCCTTTCTCCCTCTCCATCTCCACGCGGACCACCATACGGGGTGGAGGTGAGCATGTTACCCTGATGTTATGTATGTCTGACTCTTATTGTTACTTTCTTTCTCTCTGTTATGATCTCTATATTGTTATTGTAATAAATAATAGTTATTGCTGCACGGCTGCCTGTTGAACTTTTGCTCTAAGTGTATCAGAGACCGGCCTCCTTTGATACCCCTGGTACTAATTTCTTAAAAACTCCATTGAGAGAATGATATTAGGCCAATGTAGTCTAACTCCATAATGCAGTACCTGAATTATTCACTTGTTCAAAAATAAATTCTTTTGTGGCTGGACCCTATTTACACAAATGATGGGAGTTGGGTGCTGGGGAAAATTTACAATAATATTCCCTGAGAATGGACTGATCCCCTGTGGCCTAGTGGTTGTGTGTGGGACTGCGACCCACAGGGTTGGCAGTTCAAATCCAGCAGTAGCTCTCCAGGAGCAAAACTGGGCTTCCTACTCCCACCAGGGGTCAGTGATGCCCACAAAAAACAACAACAGCAAAAATTTCCTGAGAAAAATTTCCTTCAGTCTCAGGCTTGCCAGCGTAATATTTTAAAAATGTGTCTCTTGTACACTTAAGATCATGTTTTTAAAATTATTGTCATTAATTCTGCTACTCTCTGTCTTTTGAGTAGGACATTTAGTCCATATAGATTCATTGTAATTACTGGTAATGAAGGACAAGTGTGTGTGTGTGCGCCCGCGTAGCTGTAGGGTAAGTGAGCATACCCACTTATCCTGTTCATAGCCTCCCCAGAATACCCCACTCATTCAAGGAATAGCTTGAGAACTGGTTAACAAGTGATTTCATTTCAAGGTGGTTCTCATTAGACATCCTTGGACCGACAGTTCTGAGAATGCTAATGAGTGAACCTGCAGCCAGCATAGCTGTTCTAGGCTTGTCTCACATAACCCCCTCCCTTCTCTACCTTAAACAGTATGAAATCCTTGTTTACTTCAAGATGAATACTAACTCTTCTGAATATAGAAAGAACTCATCTAATTTTTTGTGTGTGATTTTATGGCATAATCTGAATGATGTACTGACAACATTAATCTCTGTTTATATCTATATCTGTAAAATAAATCTATTAAGCTTAAGCAAAATGGTATATATGAAAAAAGAGGGGGTACAAACCAAACCCTGACTCTGTTGGCTGCCTCAGAGTCTCAGAACTGCCTTTTCTTTCTTTCTTTTTTTTTTTTTTTGTGGGCATCACTGCCTCTGGTGGTCGTGGGCGCTACCCAGTGCCGCTCCTGAGAGCCGCCGCTGGATTTGAACCGCCAAGCCCCACGGGCTGCAGTTCCGCACTCAACCACTTACGCCACCGGGGCTCAGCCCTCACAACTGCTTTTGTAAATAAATTTCCCCAAATAAAGTCCACGTCTCTCAGAGTGATTCCAGGTCAGGTTTTTGGTCTCTCAACAGTTAGTAATTGGGAAGGACAATCCCTGATGAAGACATTTCCCCAATTGCCTTTACTTTCTTTGCTCCTCAGTTGGTCCAGTACAAGCAAATATTATATTTTGTTGCTTCGTTGTTGTCAAAATTCTTTATTCGTTTCTTTTTTCCTTGTGTATTTTAACAGATATTTTAATTGTGATTACCACATACAAAATCTCGCATTTGGCTGAGCCCCGGTGGCGTAGTGGTTGTGCGCGGGACTGCGGCCCACTGGGAAGGAGGTTCGATTCCAGCTCCCAGGAGCAAAGGCTGGGCTTCCTACTCCCACCACCTGAGGGCAGTGATGCCTTAAAAAAAAAATCTCGCATTTATAACAACCTTGATTAAATTGATACCAATTTAGTTTTGGTAACGTACAAAAATTCCATGCCTATACCATTCCATTTATGCTATTATCAATTACATCTCTACATTATGTGTCCTGTATCGTGAATTTATAATGGCAAAGCATGAAGGATATTATATTACCTTCAAGAAGGATATTACCATGCAAGAAATACCTTTGAAATAGCCCTATACTTGCTCATATATGTGTTAGGTTTCTGGGGTGGTAGGTTTCACAATGCTGAAAAAAAAATTTATGCGGGCTGAGCCCCGGTTGTGCGTGGGACTGCGGCCCACTGGGATGGAGGTTCAATTCCAGCTGTGGGGCTGGGCCTCCTACTCCCACCACAGGAGAGCAGTGATGACCCCTCCCCCCCAAAAAAAAAATTCATGCAGCAGAAGTACTTTTTAAAATCAAAGTAACTATTATGAGGAAAAGAGAAGTTTCAAGTATTACAGTCTTAAAGTACACACTATTGGAAAATGTGCAAGGCCGCCTGGGGGCAGGGGGTGGGGGTGTTCATGACGCAATATGGCCGTTGCAGTGGAGCTCAGGAAAACACGTGGAAGGGACACCAGGAGAGGAGCGCAGATCCAGTGAGGGAGCCAAGAGCAGAAACCAAAAGCCAGGCATCTCCAAAGAGCCAAGAGAATGTGGCCTTCTTTGTTTACATGCTGTGCATGTGGGAGAGATTCCCACGCTCAAGTTGCAGAGCGCACCCAAGGGAAGATGGGGCAGCCTGCCGAGGCCGCCTGCTTTCTCCATTCCATCCCTACTGGCTGGGGAGGCGTGGCTGAGGGTATTGGTTGACCTTAATTGCTGAGTTTAGGGGCACCTGTGTGATGTCATGTTGCTGGTGGACCTCTCACCTGGGCCAGGGTGACTTGGGTCTGAGCATGCTCAGTTCTGGATTTTCCTATAGGTGTCTAGTGCGCCTGATTTCTTTCCGACCCCTTCATGGTGGCAAAGACAGCTAAGTTTTGTTTGCTAATAGAGGGAGACAACCTCCCGTTGTCCCTATCTAACTTCCTTTCACTGCTATCTTAAATGGAGATCTCTTTTTTCTTTCTTTCCTGAGTGGTTGTCTAGTATATTGTCTTTCTCATCAGAAAACCTTCCTTTAGCTTGTCTTTTAGAGATTGTCAATCCAACTCCCTCAGGTTCTGTTTATTCGGAAATATGTTAATTTCACCTTCATTTTTTAAAAATAACAGATTTGGGCTGAGCCCGGGTGGCGTAGTGGTTGTGCGCAGGACTGCGGCCCACTGGGATGGAGGTTCAATCCCAGCTCCACAGGAGCAAAGGCTGGGCCTCCTATTCCCACCACCAGAGGGTAGTGATGCCTAAAAAAAATAAAAATAACAGATTTATTGGCATATAACTCATAAATCATACATTTCAGTTGTTCCATCTTATTAATAGCTGTACAATCATTACTACACTACGTTTTAGATCATTTTCTTCATTCTTATATTTGCTGTTATTAGTTCCCCATTTCTCCCAGATGCCCCCCCCCCCAGACCCCCAAGAAACCATCAATTGAGTTGCAGTCTCTGCAGATTAATCTATCCTGGATTTCATATCCAGAAAAACATTTTTAAAAAGTAGCAACCATAGCAAAGCATATGCTGCTGTTAAGCAAAGGTCTAGGATCACCTGTTACTGTTTCTTACAAAAGCCAGGTTGAGTCAAGACTACCTGCAAACTGCTTCAATCATTCAACGAAAATCAAGCAAGTTAAATGACCTAAATCAGATTTTACAATGGTTGCTGCAGGTTGTCCAGTAATCATAAGACTGCAAGCAATGTAAGGGAAGAAGCAGGTTTTCACAGGAAACAGTCTGCAGTTCTCCAGTGGGTTATCAGCTCATCAGTTGATATCTGCATTCCTCCAGGGGTTGACAGGCCTCACCAGCCCCCTGAGGGCCCAGACTCCAGCTGGTCTCCTTCCTGAGTTAGAACATCCCTACTAATTAAGTTTAAAATGAAACATTTTAAATCATTTTATTGGGGGCTCTTAGAACTCTTATTACAACCCATAAATCAATAAAATGAATTTTTTACTGTTAGAGAGGGGGTTGTTACAAATTGGATTTATAACAAATGAAATCTTAACTAATGGGATATTTCCAGTATTTTGATTAACAGTGGGCTCTTTTTTTTCCTTCTATTTCATAATTGTTATAAGATGAGCAAATCTTATGCAGATAAAGCTTATAGACTGTTTGAGAAATTCAAAGATGATTCAAGGGAAATGTTGGTCATCGGGTCTATTGGTTTTGTTCCTCACCAGGGTAGCTTTTGCCGATGGAAATGTGTGTGCAGACACCGGGCACTGGAAACACATTTAAAGCCTGCTTCTGAATGGTCCAAGCCATGAAGAGTCTGCGCACAGGCTGGCAGGGAGGTGTTGTGATGTTCCTGAAGGATACACCTGCTCCTTACCCAGCAGGCACTGGCTTTTGCACTGGAGTAAGCTCTAAGATGGAGATGGGGTGAATGGTCAGGGTACTCAAGTCATGGGGCTTACTTGCTCCTGTCTCTAGTCTCTCAGAGGGATTCTCTCAGAGAGGGGGTTGTAAACCGGAGGTGACAGATCCCACCTTTCTGGGACATGCTGGCCTGCGACAAGTGAAGAATGGCTTGTGTAAACAACCCTGAATGGAAACAGAGAGAGAGAGAGAGAGAGAGAGAGAGAGAGAGAGAGAGAGAGAGAGAACTTATCATTGCTTTCAGAGTGAGGAGCCTCACTCTGTCAGGGTGAGGGAAACCAGCAGTGGGCAGGGCGTTGCCACGAGATAGTGGCCTAGGAAGACTGTCTCCATCTGTGTCCTTAAAAGCAGACTCTTCCTCAACAGCAGGAGACAGATAAGACCAGGAATGCGTTCATTAAAGGTTCCCATGGTGAACCCAGGACTTCCCTTTTATCTCTTGGGACGTTTCTTCTTTTTTTTTTTTTCTTTTTTCTTTTTTAGTTTTTGCTTCTTATATATCTGTGTGGACACCGAGCATGGCATTTCCAAGGAAACTAGCTTTACCCCCAGCAATACAGGGATACAAGCCCGGGATACGTTCTTTATGTTCTTTTTTGGAGCTGCATAAGTAAAGATTTCTCAACTAGCTAACTTGGTAGATGGATGATGGATAGATAGATATTTTGGGTTTTCCAAGGCGGTCTCAACCTCAAGGGGGAGAGACTTTTTATACATAGGTGCCTGGAGATTAAACAAACAAACAAACAAACAAACAAACAACTGTATAGCATCTCTATGAGTTGTCAATGACCTGACAGCAGTGAGTTTGAATTTGGGGTTTTTTTGGTCATTATGAGAAGCATCACTTTATTTTCACTGGGAGCTAAGGACAGGGACGCGGTACAGCTGAATGCTAGAAGATAGAGCACCCACAGGTAAAGTGACAGAAAGGGACACATGGGAGGCAGTGGGAAGCATTGGGAGAGGCAAGATACCTGGACGGGTGGGTGATCATATCAGCCCAGGATAATTCAGATCTTAAGCCAGCAAGCACCAGACGCCCAGGCTGATTTTACATTCCAAAGTCAGCAAACACAAGACTCTGTGCCAAACCATTGTCCATGTACTTACTGCTTTGTCCATGCCTGGAAGGATGTATCATGACAAGGTCCATGATTGCTCCTGAGGCATGTGACCCGGGCTGGGATCGGTCCACTCATAGCCTAGGAACCCAGACCGGCCAAGTACCCCACATGCGATAAAGATCCTTAGAGCAGCTGTTTAAGTAACTGCATTTTTTTCCTTTCTAAATAAGCGTTGATTTCCACCTGCCCTTTATGACCCATGAGTCCAATCTTCACTTCAAGAGACCAATGACTCCTGTACACATCAGAGCAGGTGAAACTCTGCTTCTTCCAGCAAGTGGTTGGCTGGAAAGGAAAATTTCAGCTCAAGAGGGTCGTTTGGGTCTCTCTCTTATAACAACGCTTATAACATAGTGGCTAAGGGTTGGCCACTGAAAACTTTGAGGCCATCAACACCATGACTCCAGCATACCTGAAACCCAGGTAAGGAAGGGTGCAGGAAGCCGTAAGGTGGCCGTGGCTATCTATGAGGGGAAGGGTGTCCTTCAGATAGACAGAACACAGGGAGTAGCTGCTCAGCCAGTGGACATTTTTGAAGCATTGATTCCTCTCCCTAATCTCTATCCCAATGCACTTAAAATGATTCTTACAATCTTACCACCACTCTTCCACATTATCCCTCAGGTCTGGCTATTAGAGGTTTGCAGCCAGATACTACAGCAGCTATCACACCCTCAACAAAAGACTATGCTAAGGCAAAGAATTCCTAAAATAGTACATATTGTGGTGGGGGGAGGGGCAGGGGAAGAGGTGAGGGTGTAAAAAATTAACCCAGTTAGAAAACAGGTCAATGGATAGAACAATTAGCAAGAAAGGGGGGCGCCCACAGCCCAGACAGATTCTGCACAGGCTGTAGGCACGCCCCACTGCCACTTTCCAGAGCAGGCAGGCTGCTGAAGATGTTGGCCTTTCCAAATCAGGTTGATTTCTCACATCAGCAGTCATTGTGGTTTCCGTTGGCAAGAGAAAAACCTTACTGGAAACACAATGGAGGAAAAAGCAGAGAAGTAAGACTCAAACCCATGTAATGGTGGGAGACATGTAGAAAGTGGGTCCAGGCTGGGGCTATCCCCTGCACTTGTAATCTCATGGGCCTTCTGGAGAAAGGAGATCAGTGTAATCCACTTCTGGTACTACAACGCTCCATAAGCTTAATCCCTGTATGGATCATCTTCACATTTGTATTAGTCACTGGTGGACATGGGCATAACCCTGGCGGTGACATCTACAACCCTAACTCTAGTCCTTTTCCCCAAGGGGTTGAAATACCAATGTACCCAGGACTGGTTTGCCAAGTCCACGGGAGAGGGATAACAGTCCTCTCATGGACTCAGTCCTAAGGCAACGGCAGCAGGAGATTGTTGAAGATGCCCGCAGAGGCAGGGGCATTCTTCATCCTGCCCGATACTTGAATTCTCAAGTCTTCTGTGGCCCTGGGAGCAATGATTGATGGACACTGAATTGTTTTTGACAGTACTTGTTTTTACAGCACAGACCCTTGGCTTATTCCACTGCTGCAAGGGCTGGGTATCCTGTGGCGCATTTATTTCAGGAATTGATTCATTTGTTCACTGAGTCCGACTGCAGTGGGCTGGCAGAGGAGGTAAAAGGGCAGTCGCCCCCTGCTGTCAGTCAGTCCTATAGCTCAGGCCCAGTGAGGTGGGTTCCCAGGTCACGGTGGATACCTGTTGCAATGTCCTAGACACCACAGAGCTGGGAGGGGCCGCCAGTGGTGGAGCATTGTGATACTCTTTTGCAGGGCTAGGTCTGTGCTCCTCCCGCAGCTCAGCTTTCCTTCTGTTTTCACGGTGGCATGGACTGCACGCAGAAGTGCCCAGGTTACATTAGCAGCCGGTGTGTTGGGATCATTCTTAGCCTGAGTAATCCTTTTTTAAAAAAATCATTTTACTGGGCTTGTGCAACTCCTATCACAATTCATCCATCCATCCATCCGTCCGTCCATCCATCCGTCCATCCATCCATCCGTCCATCCGTCCGTCCATC
>PVJH01034173.1:0-20892 GCA_004026705.1 Nesogale talazaci | reverse complement strand
TCTGGGCCTGGCCTTTGCTTCCGTGAGGGAACAGAGGGGTGGGGGAACGATGGGGCAAGCAGAGGGGGCCTCCTGGAGGAGAGGGCCTGAGATGGGACCTATGGACTGGGAGAGGGGTAATCCCAAGGCAACAATTCCAGGTAGGAGCAGCCCTGGAAACCACGGCGCCCGCCATGGCCTGGAGCAGGGGGCGGGCAGGCCCAGCCTTGTCTTCCTGCCCCATCTCTGTCTTGTGTGCTCAGACATCACGCCCGGCCGGCAACGGTTCCTTGGCAATTAACTCAATGTTTTATTCATTCTTGGATCCTTTAAAGCTGCAAATCACACCATCACTGGGTGTGCTGTGCTTACCGGGCTGCAGGCTCCCTTGTGGCAGGCACTGCCCTCGTTTGCATACCAAGCAGACCTTGCTCTGTCCCTGGGAAATTAATTCCTCCTGGTGTTCGCTGCGCTGAGGGCCTCCAAGGCCAGGCTCACAACATAGGTTTCCATGCCCATTTGCATTTATGCGAAAACAAAAATAAAAAAGAACACTTCACCTCCCAAAGTTCCCGAGGGTCCCGGGGCTGCGTGGGGCTTCCGTTTGATCCTTCAGACCATGGGAAGTAGATTTATAATGGGGGGGGTGGAGAGGGGCAGAGGGGTGCATGAAGGAGTCTTGATGCTATGACCACTCAGGAAATAATCACCTGTGTTCCTTCAATCTGTGTCTTCAGAGATAACTGAGGCGGCTGACCCAGCACAGGTGGTCGGACTTATGTCCTTGGCATACTTCTCATGGAGCCGGGGCGGCAGAGAGGTTACTCTGCTCGTCAGGCTGTGGTCCGGCATGTCAGCAGTTCCAAAGCACCAGCGGCTCTGCAGGAGACAGGTAGGGACTTTCTACTCCCCTAGAGAGTTAGAGACTGGAAAACTCACAGGGGCAGCTCCACCCCATCCTACAGGGCCTTGGCTTGATGGCAGTGAGTGTGTCTTGTTTTTGTACCTCTCCAATGGAGGGGCATGGAGACTGCTATATGGGGTACCTGGCCTACTCCCAGAGGCTCCCTGAACTGGGCAGGGTGCAGGGCACTGGTTCAAGAAGGCATGGCTTGAAAGCAGGCTGGCAGGAGGATTAGGGAACCCAGGTTCTGGGCTCTGTTTGCCTTGGGACTTTGAACTGGTCATCTGTCTACCTCCTCTGAGCTTAAGTTTCTTTAGCTGCCCTTAGGGAGACAATAGAAACCAGGTGGATGGCGTCCTTCATGGGTCCCCACTGAGATAAAGCCAGGCTGGACAGCTGCCCTCGGGGACCTTGGAAAGAAGGGTGGAGGGGCCAGACTGTGGTACAGAGGTGCTTGGGCGACGATGAACGATGCCTCTCATGACCTTCATTTTGCAACCCGCTGCGCCTTGGAGTTGCATGCTCAATGTCTTGTAGCCCCATGGGCAAAGGTCTCAGGGGGACACTTGATCCATCCCCACAGTCCCTGCCATTTGGATAGGACTGCACCAAGCACCAGCACTGCCGGCAGGTTCTTGGCACCTCAAACCCCAGGAGGTATGAACCTCATTTATAGATGGGAATATTGAGGCCAGGAGGGGAGTGCTTTCCCATGGCCAGACCCACCATGATGTCAGCCGCTGATTGAGCTGGGTCCGGGTCCTGGGTCTCTGCCCACTCACGATGCCGGGCTCCTCTGCGGCGTGGCGCTGCATGGAGGGGGTCATCACCGGTCTAGAATGTTCTATGTAACCTGTTCTAGGTCTCCCAGCCCTGGTGGAGTAGTGGTTATGCGTTGAGCTACTAATCACAAGGTCGGTCATTCAAATCCACCAGTCAACCCTCTGGATGTAGAGGCTTCTCTCAGAAAGCGTTCCTGTCTTGAAACCCCCCAGGGCCAGCCCTGCCCAGTTGCTACAAGCCCTCGACGTTGACTCCGTGGCACTGAGTCTGGTTTTCTAAGTCTTGCTTACCAGTCTTTCCATCATCGCCATCACTTGACAGTCTCTCTATTGGAACGGCTTCGTGGGATTAAGGAACCTCATTCTGGACCTTCCTGGCTGATATACGCACGTCTCCCCCTGAGAGAAATGGCGTCCGCTTACTGTAACAACTCCCTTCTTCAGAATGAGTCTCAGAGGTGCGTGTGCAGGGGTGGGGTTACATCCATCCACTCAATGCCCTTTATGATGTGTCCTACATGGTGAACACTGTCCTGTGTCCTAGGACCACAGCAGTGGACCAAACAAAGTTTCCTGGTCTCTCGGAGCCTGCTTTCGAGTGAGGAGACAAAGGACAATAATGACACAAGCAAACTAAGTCGAGGTCTGGTACGTGCTAAACAGGAAGATCACAGGCCGAGACAGAGAGCGCTTGGCAGAGGGAGGGAGCACCGCTTTAGGAGCACCCCCAGAAGCAGACATCAGGCGAGGACTTGGAGAACAGTTTCTCTGACAAATGATTGCCGGTAACACTGGTGGGGGGTGGGGGTGGGGTGGAAAGCGAGCCAGGGAGTTGCTGGGAGCATGAAGGAGTGGGATCTAGCCAGGGATTCCTGCAGATGCCTGAAGGACTCTGGGTAAACTCAGAGATCAGCAACTGCCCCAGGGATTGGGCCCAGGTAGCCTGAGGGATGAGAGGGGGCCAGACCCAAGAGGAGGTACCAAGGACACACCAGACCGAAGGTCCAGCAAGTGCCAAGGCCCCGAGGTAGGGTTTGTGCCCAGTAAAACCAAGGCGAATGAGGCGTGCTACAGGGACAGGCGTAGGATCTCATAGGGTCCAGCAGACCTGGGGGCAGGGAGTTGGGACTTTATCCCCAAAGCAGGGGGAAGTCATTAATGAATTTCAAACGCAAAAATGGCAACTGTTAGCCCGTTACAGTTGCTGGAGGGAGACCAGTTCTTGAGGCAGGAAGAGGGGGTCTTGAAGCAAAAGATAGCTAGATTCGGGATAAAGGGGGTTGTCTCCACCGAAGGCCCACACTAAGGGACATTGAGCTCTTCGTGCCACAATAAAGGGACTGCAAGGATTTCCGACACATGCTGACACCTCGGGGAAAATCCAAACTGGGCATGCTCAGACCCAGGCCCAGGTGGAAGCCAACTTGGGCACACCTCCATAGGTGCCAGTGACATGACGTCACACAGGTGCATCTAAACAGCCAATAAGATTGGCCAATACCCTTAACCACGCCTCCCCAGTAAGTGGGGATGGGGGGGGGGGCATAACTAATGGAGGCATGTCCTGCTCGTTGCGGGTGTGCCCTGCAGGCGAAGGGTAGGCCCCTCTCCCAAATGAGCAGAGCATAAGCACCTGCGGGCCCTCTCAGGGCCGTGTTCTCTTGACTCTCTTGGGATTTCCGGCTCTCGGTTTCTCCGCACCCTGGATTCACCTTCCTGTTCGGGTTCTCCTTCCACATGTTTCCCCTCGCTCTCCAGGGACAGTGTGTCCTGTCTGAGACGGTGATGCCTGAAACTCCCCTTTCCCTCACCAGAGTCACTTGGATGACAGAAGCGCTTCTGCCGCATGAATTCTTTCAGCGGTGGGAAGAAAGGAGGTCAGCCACCCCAGAACCCTCACTGGAACGTGTCTGTCACAGGAGCTTTCTTTTCAGGAGCACTGTCAGTCTGCGGGAGCACTGGGGAGGCCATCATCAGGAGCTGGGGCTCTGGGAGCACCATCAACCTGGGGGGCTGGAGCACCAAGAAGATGGCGCCAGGCTGACCTGTCCCTGCCCTTGAGTTTTCCTGGCTCCTGCTGCCCTTCCCTGGTGTGCAGAGTGGAGACCTCAGAGTTCCTTGTCCAAAGCAGGCAGGACTGAGGCCGGTAGGTCAGGGGCTCTGTTCACATGGCCATGCTAGGGGCTGGCCCTGGGTTTGCCTCGTCCAGGCCTCTAGGGCCAAGGGCCTCCGTGAGCTTCGAAGGATTGTAACCATCACACACACACACACACACACACACACACACACACACGTGTGCTGACATGCTCCTGTATGAGTGAGATTGTTAACTACAAATCTCCGGGATGAAGGGAGAAGCGCTCAGCAGTAAACGCTTCTCTTTGGGAATTTGGGATGCAGACAGGGAGGAGATTCTCACAAAATCAAACAAATCCCATTTTTGCCTTTCTCAGGAAGGTCGGCGTTATCATATTAAAGGGATTATCCAGGGGAGAAGATCTGAGCAGGAATTAGCCTCACGCATGCCCCGCTGGCTGCCTTTGAGGGCCGCTCACCTCCTTGCTGAGACAGGGAGATGTGGCAGTGAGGAGGCCACCGCCCCAGACCTGTGCACTCTGAGGGAGCAGGACTCATGGCCCCGTAGAAGCAGAGGGCAGGACTGAGCTCCCGGGGGGTCTCTGAGGGTCACTGCCGTCCTTTGTTGTAGGTTTCTAGAGCTCCACCCTCTGGACACAGGACAGGGTGGCACTTCCAGGCCTCCTGGGGCTGGGGGTGAGTGGGTGGGCCACGTGGCCAATTCTGGCCAATGGATTGGGCCTGTGTGAGGTGCTGTGGCTTTCTATAAAGGCAGCCTGAGCTGCCCAGTCACCTGATTCTTCGGGAAGGGACACTGAGCAGGGTCCCAGGGACCTTCTGTGCACACACAGCTCCAGCAAGAAAAGATCCTTCAGGGTTACGAACCGCTAATATCTGGAGGGTGCTGGTTACAACCTCCCCCCCCACCAAAAAAAAAAAAGAGTTAAACCCACTGCCTTCCTGTCGATTCTGACCCATCACCTCCTTACATGGGAGTGAAGCGGGGGTGGGGGAGGGGTGAGACTGCTCAATGCAGAGCCAGGGAGGGTGGCGACTATGGCAGCTTCATCCAGGACATGCTGACCCATGGGCCCTGGCTCCCACCCATTCCTGAGAGGACAGCCAGACATGGTGAGCCCGTCAGGTGCTCTCACATGGCGCACAGAACAGGTCGCATGTGTGTCAGTACAACTGTCCCCTTCACAAAGAACCAAGTGAGCATGCTAGGCATACTCGCTGAGCACTTGGGGGAGGGACTGTTTGGTCCCATTTTACAGATGAGGCTACCGAGGCTCAGAGGGGTCGTGAGTAAGGCTAGGGTCACACAGTCTGTCCCTGACAGAGCTGGGATTGGAACCAGGGTCCTCGGACTCTGATCTGGTGTTCATGCGGAGCCCCCAGAGGCGTCAGTGGTTCCCTGAGGCTGAAGCAGTATGGGGCTTGGACCCCCAGGGGCCATGTGCACCTGGTCCTCTGGTGCCCTGGGGAGAGCTGGGGTCAGATTCAGTGTGGATTTAACCCTACAGCTGGGTGCCAAGCGTGTCCCTGGCAGGAGGATTGTCTGTGGAGTGGACACCTCCCACCTCCACGTCCAGTGAGCAGGGCTGGGTGCCTGTCAGGGGCCCTCCTTGGGTCAACCACCCAAGGACCCCCTAATGAGCGCTGAAGAGAAGGCAGATTCTCCTGGGAGCCCCCTCCTCACCAATGCTTCCCAGACGGGGCGGGGAGGGAGAAGAGGAAGCTCAGATAAAGGGCTTCTTTGTAAAACAGACAGATACAGTCCTGGAGCCTGGGTAGAGTTGGGACTCCTGGTCGCAGTGTTTGCAGTGCACCCAGACACACCTGCAGGTGTCTCTGCACCCACTCTGCTCTCTCTAACTGGGACCTCTATGCACCCACTCTCTCCCATAACTGAGACCCCCTGCCCGTGGACCCGCCCTGTGCCCTGTAACTGGGAGCCCCCTCCTTCCTGTCCCAGGTGGATCATGGCGTCTGCGAGGCCTGGGGGCGGTGAGGGCTGAGGCAGAGGCACTCATAAACCTGCCAGCTTGTCTGCTCAGTCCTCTGACACTGGGTGCCCACTCCTCATCAGAGGCCAGGGTTCGAGGCTCCCTGGTGCAGCAGGCTCATGGAAAGCAGACACCCAGTTAGGCCAGAGGAGGTGGGGAGGGACAGTGTTGGGGTGCCCCTCTGGATGGCCTCTCCTTGGACCGCCCCCCTCGCGTGTGGACATCAGCCAGGACCCTCTGACCAAGGCGGCATGGTGATGGATGGGTGGGCGACCACCACTGTTCCTGAGCCTCCCCCTCAGCCCGGGCCCCTCTGAGCATCCTGGAGACAGACGCAGCTGCCTCTGTCCTCCCCCGAACCAGAGATGAGGGCCGGGCTGCCCCTGCCCCACTCCCTCCCCCAGGCCCTGCCTCACGCCCCAGCGGGGAGCAGATTCAGGAAGTGGGACCAAGCAGGTAGGTGACAGGGCATGAAGGCTGAGCCAGACACAGCAGGGGCATCACGGTGGGGTCCCAGGGCAACCCAAACTAGTGCACATGGCCCAGCAGGGGACAGTGGCGGCGGGGGGGGGGGGGAGGCGTAGCGGGAGGTCATGCTGAACACAGAGGTGCCTCCTGCAGTGACTGTCCCATCAGACTGGGCCCCGCTGAAGCCTAGCCTCATCCCAGGTAACCCTGGGCACAGGCTGTGCAGTCAGATGACCCCGTCTCACACCCCAGTCCTGTTACTGGCATCCAACCTGCCAACCAGCCTGCAGCCAGCATGCCACTAGGCAAACCGTACTAGGTCCTCGTCCCAGTGTTGGGGGGCCACGATGCAGCCATACCAGGAGGCAGTCATTTCTAGACTTTTCAGTGAAGTGAATTCATATTTCTTTTTGACATCAGTTGAGGCTGCCTTCCTGGCACTCTCAGAGAGTCTATACACACACACACACACCACACACACCACACACACACACACACCACACACACACACACACACACACACACACACACACACACACACACACACCATTGCTCTCAAGTCAGGAGCTCACCCTCTCCAGCCCCGCCACTACCTCTGTGCCCTTTTTCTCCCATGAGGAGTGAGTGTCACCAAAGCCAGTGTGGAGCAGCCTTGAGCACAGGGACCGTGAGGGCCGGACTGTCTGGCTCCACCCTTCCTCCGAGTGACCCTGGGGACCCCGCCTGCAGCTCTCGGGCTTCGCTGCCCCCCTCTAAAGGACCGGAGCTAACAGGAGTCCTGACTCCCTAAGGCTTTGGTGATGGGAAGAGTTTACTTATTAAAAGTGCTGGACCCCCAGGAGCGGGAGAGATTGGAAGGCAGTCGTTCAGCTGGTGGAGACGGGTTCAGAGCGGGAGGGTCGGAACAGCTGACCAGCATCATGTCCCTGAGTTGGACAGGCAGCAGCAACAGAACAAAGCACAGCATTAAAGCAATGCGTACAGGCAGCACAAAGGGCTCCGAGCACAGACCTGAGTCTTTGCATGCCCGGTTAGGCATCTGGGGGTCCAGTCCCCATGGAAGACGCCCTCGCCTGGTACCTCCTTTTCAGGGGGGACCCTTGATGGGAACTTAGGGAGGGGTCACTGTCCTCCCACCTGGGTGAGAAAGCAGTGGTCATTGCTCCACAGGGCTTCATGGCACCAACACAGGGACAGGTGGATATGGTCACCCCTAGACCCCTCCTGGCATGACCTGCTCTTGGGGAGTATATTCCATGGGGCACCCGTGATGCCCTGGGCCTGGGATGAGTTGGGGGTGGGGGTGGGGCACCATGTTGAACAAGACCACGAGACCCTGCACTTCCAGACCAGACTCCCAGACCCAAACAGCTAAGCGAGCAAACCAGGAAAGGGGCAGGATGAAAGATGGGGTCAGGGGCCGACCTCAGGAGCTGTCCTCACCGAGTGACCAGGGAAGGGCGCTCTCTTTGAGCCAATTCCTGGAGGGCCTGGCTGTAGACCCTGCACGGAAAGCAGGGAGGGAAGAAAAGGATCCAGGAGGCCTCCGTGCTCCCACCACGGCAACTGGGGTCAGCAGCTTCTGGCTGTGTCCTTTCCCTTGACCCCACCCCTCCCCCAGCCCTGGTAGTTTCAAAGGAGAGCAGAGAATTGGCCCATGGAGCCGGCTGCCATCAATATGGACATCACTAAGTGGCCTTCTGGGAGAAGCGAGATGGAGGTGGGGAGAGATGGGCCTGGGGTGAGAGTGGAATGGCATCCCGAGCCATAAATCTCACAGCCCGAAGGGAGGAGGCGCAGCTGGGCCTCGGGAGCCTGGTTGGGACCAGATGGCATAGGGCGGGGGCCAGGGGGCCAGGGCAGACAGCTATTCTCAGCCTCCGTGCCCTGAGCCATCTGCAAAGAGTCAATGCCCCACCTCCCACCCCGAAAGGCCTCGGGGGCTTCTGAGCGAAAGGGTATTTTTAGAGGAGCCTGAGCCAGAGCTGGAGTGCCATGTCCCCAGGCCCTGAACTTGAAAATGCTGGCTTCTGACCCAGTTTGGAATAGGAGGGAGTCACCCCGGTGATACGGGCAGACCAGGCTCTGGTGCCTGGGAAATGGGCATCATGATGGGACTCAAGTCACATGCCAATGAATTCATCCCACCAATGTCTGCTGAATGCCAGGCCCGGGAGGAGGTGGGAGCCAGGCTTCACTGGAGCAGTCTGGCCTAGCTTGTCCAGTGCCGCCAACCAGCCCGAGGGGTCCCTACAGCACCCTGCCTTTCACAGAAAGGGAAACGGAGGCTCAGAGATGTCAGACCGCTTGCCCCAGGCCGGGCAGCCAGCCCCAAGGGTCTACATTCTCCACATTGGGACTGTCAAGCCTATCCAGGGGATAAGGCAGCCAGCTGCCATCAGCCCACTTGACAGAAGGGGCCACTGAGGCTTGACTGAAGGGGGCTCCCCAGTGGTTGGTCTCTGAGTGCCTTCATCACTTGCCCTAAAGCCACCCCTGGGTGCAGGCTTCTGGGGCAGCTGTCCTCGGCTCAGAACCCCAGGGGCCCACATTGAAGGCTGTGCCACTGAGTGTTCCAGCTCAGCTCAAAAATCCCATTCTCATGGAGAAGCCTGGAAAGGCTCGTTCACCCGATGACCACGGTGTCCCATGAAACTGCATCCCAACCCCAACCCATGCACCTGCCCATCCATGAGTCCTTATGTCCGTCGGTCTGCTGTAGTGAGGCCACCGGCCATGGCAGGGGGACAAGGTGGGGGATGAAGTTGGAGAGGTGTGCCAGATAGGTCCCATGAAAACTCACAGGAAATCAAGATTTGGGGACACTATTTGCAGCTCCTAACAGGACACTCCTGAGACCTCCCCACAGAGCCAACCACCAGGATAGGAGATGCCGTGAGAGAGCTGGCTGGACTGCCCCACCACAGGGCCATCTGTCAGTTCTGTCCACCTGCACCCCTCCTTCTCTGTGGCCTCACCAGCCCCCTGGGAAGCCAGGGCAGACTGTACAGCAATCTTAGATGGCTGGGCAAGAGTGGGGGTGGGGGGCTTGTGGCTCTGGGGTAGAATTCCTTTTTCACACATGAGACTGGGGTTCACATCCCAGCCCCAGGAGAGCCTCCCGTGTAGCCATAATGCTCAGTTGGCTTCAAGGGAGCTTCCAGACTGCGAGGGACTAGGGAGGAAGACCCAGAGTTATCTACTTCTAAAAATCAGTCAATAAAAAAACTCTTTGGAACAGTGGACACACCTCTGAGCAGGTGGTGACCCTGGGCTCCGGGCAAGCCTCCTGGGCAGGGGCGCACTGTGTGCCCCTGATGTGTGACGTTGGCCGAGATACCAGTCGTTCAAGTCTGAGCGAGTGCTGGAGAGTTTCCTGGCAAATGTTCCTTGTGAGAATCTAAGTTAATTGCCTCAAATAACCCTGCCTGGAAATACATGGTTTAGCAAGAGCTTCTCTTTATGCTCTCAGTCTTCCCAGCCCCTGATATAATTAGTGCCATTTTGCCGACAAAGATGTTGAGATTCAGCATGGGGCAGGGGCTTGCATGAAGCAAGAAGCTTAGAAGCAGATGACCCTTTGGTGTCATTCATTCACTCATCCATCCCTTGATGCCCTCAGCAAATGGTTATTCTTGATATAAAAAGTATTCTGGTTCTGCAGGAGAGAAAAGCCATACCAGACCGGTTGCCCTACTGCCCAGTCCACCTCCTGGACAGCCCATGGGGTCCAAGCAGAACTGGGATCCCGAGGGTTTGTCATGACTGAGTTGTTTTGGACCAAGATAGCCAGGCCTTTCTTCTGAGATGCCTCTGGTTGGACTCAAACCTTCAGCCTTTCAGTGGGCCCCCGAGCGAGCATAGGTGTCATCCAGGAGGGGCCCCCTGAGCGGACATGGTGGAGATGCATCATGGCACCCACGTGCAGGGCTTCTTAACCTTTTCCTCTCCGGATCCCCTTTTATCCGAGAACTGAGTAAGCTGAGTGAGCACTGCCAGAAACACCCGGACTCCAGATGAGCTTGATTTTGAACTAATCTCTGGTCTTTGGGCATTCAGAAACCTTGGCTAATTTTCCATGACCCTCATCTTCAGCTACGTGACACCCCACCACCACCACCCCATCCCTGGGGCCCGCCATTTAGGGAGCCTGTAAAGCAGGGGTTCTCAACCTTCCTCATGCTGTGACTCTTTCAGACAGTTCCTCATGTGGTGGTGATGCCCCAACCATGAAATTATTTTCGTTGCTATCTCATCGCTGTCATTTTGCTACTGTTATGAATTGGGACACCCTGTGAAAGGGTCATTCAACCCCCAAAGGGGTTTCGACCTACAGATTGAGAACCAATGTTAAGCAGAGGGCACATATGACGTGGAGTTCGGAGTGATCTACAGGTGAGGTTGGCAGAGGGGTGTGGGCGAGGGGGATAGCTGGAGACTGGCAAGGAGAGGCGCTGGCAGGGCCAGGCTTGCGGAGGTCCTGTGACCAGGACGAGCTCTGGAGCTGGCTAATGTGGCAAATAAACCATCCTGGGTCATGGAACAGAAGGTGCCAAGTGAGTGCTCTGTGTAACAGGGCACTCTCTGAATGAGCCCCAGCCTGCGTTTATTGAGGGTGGGCTTGAATACTGTCTTATTTAAGAAGCAGAGTCCTCCAGAGCAGGCCAATTCTGCAAACATTAAGGGTGACCTCCAACAGAAGAGAATAGCAAGGGGAGAGGCCAAAGGGCACAGGGGCCCACACTTCTCTGAGAGCTCTCACAGCCGAGGGGTGGAAATCTTGCCCACGAGGGACCAGGCAAGAGCGGCAGGGGTTAGTGTTCCCGAAACTTTCCAGAACGGCATCCCCCAGGCTGTTTCTAAACACTCTGAGGGGGAAGTCAGAAGTGGGGCTGAGCAGGATACTGAGCCCCTCTTGAGTGGACCCCAGGTGGTTCATGGTCCACGATGGCTGCCTGAGCACCAGCCATTGCGCCCGTGTTCCCGCTCCCCAGAAGGAGCAGAGGAGGCAGGGTTCAAAAGGCCCATCTTCCAGGTGGGCCTGGTCTCTACCATCAGCGTCTCGCCCAAGGCTTCTGCTGCTGTCACCTTGGTTTTTCGCTTCTTCACGTGTCCTCCCCAAGCGCTGGGGAGCCTGGACAAAGCCAACTTGCAGCTGGTAAGCTCTGTGCCCCACCAAGCTGGGGTTCTTTCCTAGGAGCTGCAGGTAGGGCAGTAAGCCAGTCCAGCTAGGACACCCCCCCCCCCGCCCCAATCGCCAAGGGAACCTAGCTCTGGCAGCTCAAGGAGACCCTCATGGGCAGTTGAACTCACCCATCTTCCACTCGGGCACTCATCCAGACCCCTCTGTGCAGTGTGGGTGGGTGTGGTTGTTTGTAGAACCCGCCAGGCTGTTCCAACGCAGAGCGACGCTCGTACAACAGAAGGAAACACCACCGGGCCCCACGCCCGCCCTCCTCCTGCCGTGCCAGTGCTGGCGTCCATTGCCGCAGCCCCTGTGTCGAGACCCTTCCTCCCCTCCATGGTCCCTCTACTTTGCCACTCTCAATGTCCTTCTCCAGGGATGGGTCTCTCTGGACCACATGTCACGGCCAACTCCATGGGGACAGAGGACTCCATGTGCTCAGTCTCCTGCTTACGATTGAGGAGGTTTTCCAGCCCCCATCCCTCTCACGCCAATGGCGGTGACCCCGCAATGCCCATTTCGGAGGGCCCTGCTTTGCCACACCGACAGCTGCTTCTGCGGAGTCTGTGTCTCCTTCTCTCCTGGTGCTCCTTCTGCTTTCCAAGGACCGTTGTGGGGAAGCTCCCCTTTCCCTAACTACCTTGGGGGCTCAGGTTGGCTGCCATTGGGCCAGACCCAACTCACACTGACCCCACGAGCATCAGGAAAAACTCCCTTGGTTCTGCACCCCCTTCATGATCCTCTGTACTTTGGGCAGTTGAAACGTCTTCATGTTTGGACATTGCACGGACTCCATTCAGCATCGTGGTGACGCACGGGCTGGCTCCCAGCGACAGACTCCGCACAAACTGCCTCGGATGGTACCCAGTCTCCTGCAGGGGGCATACCGCCGAGGCTAACCACCGAGCCACCAGCCTCGGTAGCCAACTCTGCAGCTGGGGAGTGAGTGACCAAGGTCCTTCTGAGGGCTCTGATGAGGGGTGAGAGGTGGGCAACTGCACCCCGATGGACTGGGGGTTGGGAGGTGAGTGTAGATAAAGCTGCGCAGTTCAACACCCTTCTCTCCCCAGATGGAGGAAGCGGGAGAAGGAGCCGTTGCCTGGGATAGGCCAGCGAGAACTCTTCACACGCCAAGCTCACACCTCCACCAGGAGCGTGGTTGTGGCAAATGGCTCATTAAGCAAAATCAGACCTCAGCTTAAGAGAGGTTAATTGCAGCCCCTGCAGCTCTGGGAGTGCAGGCAGCCACCTGATGCTATCTCTCCTGGGAATGAGACACCCCCATCCTAGGCCGCCCTGGCCTCTGAGGTGTGAGGCTCAGTTTCCCAAGGCGCAGACTGTTCACTTCTCCTCGACTCTCCCAGGAGGCGAGAATCACCCCGGGGGCCTGACAGCAGCTCTGTGATCCGGATAACGAGAAGGCAGGGGATATGATGATGGAGAGGACAACCTGCAGATATAGATGTCCTTCTTTCTAGAGGAAGGGCCTGAAAACTTCCCAGAAAAGACTGGAGATCAAAGACACTTCATGTGAGAAATCTGACAGACCGACCAGTCACCCTACCCAGTCAGTCATGGCCACCGGGTTGATTTCGCTTCACACCGACCCTCTGTGGGGTCTCTGGGCCCACAGCTCTTCCTGGGAACAGATGCAAAACTCTGAGCAATGCAGGCAGCAGCAGTGGGGGATGGGCCTGTTGGGGCCCCTGTGGGCTACAGGTGAGTCAAGCACCTGGGTGTGAACTGAAAAGTGGGAGGTGCTCAGGAGCCTCAGAGGAAAGGCTGGTTGAGCTTCGCCTGAAAACAGCCACTGAACATCCATCAAGATATCATGCTATTCTGTGCTAGCCACAAGGTCTACCAGAAAACCAATGCCTTAGATTGGGGCGGGGGATGGCCAGAATGCTTCTTAGGTGTGAGAGTGGGGACACGTCACCTCAGATACTTGGAATGGGCTGTCAGGAGAGACCGATGCCTAGAAAGGCACACCACCACACCACAGAACTCAACGACGCCCAGTCCCGGGCCATCCTCACAGCCACTGCTGTGGGTGAGTCCATTGTTGGAGTCATGGTGTCAATCCATCTCCGTGGGGCTGTCTCCTTTCATTGACCCTCCATTTTACCAAGAGCCACGCCCTTCTCTGCTGACTTGAGGCCAAGTCCCACCATCCTCGCTTCTTAGGAGCATGCTGACTGTCCTCCTTCTGAGACAGGTTTGCTGGTTCTTCTGGCAGTTCGGGTGGGGCATGTTCTCATCTCGCTGGAAGCAGCAACCCCAGGGCTGGATGGGGCCGCATTTGTGAATCAGAACCAGGATTGGTTTTCATGGGAATGGCTGGGCCCAGGGTCCTGGAAGAAGTCATCTCAGGCCTCCTCCCCAGTCTTTGGGATCTGCATTCATCTAAGCAGGCTGCCTTCGGGGGCAGATGGTGTCTACCACTCACCTGGGGGCCACTAGCTCTTCCCTTGAATGCGCAGAGGGCACCTCTCCTGCGCTGCTGCAGCCCTCATTGGAGAAGTGGCTTTTGCTGACACCCGTTGGGTCACGTGCCCTTATCTTAGCCAATCGCTGTGCCTGTGATAGGGGGTTCGGCGACATGGATTTCATTCTTCAAGTTGTGCCATCATGCTCACCGACCTTTTCCGAGTCATTCGTCCCCTGACGACATGACCTCACTTCTTCTCATCTGACAAGCTGTTGTGTGCATTTGACCCCCTCTCCACAAGCTAAATTCACTGTCAATTTGGAATCATTCATCCCCTACAGGACCAGGTAGACCAGCCCCTATGGGGTTTGAGACCGTCACTCTTTATGGGAATAGAAAGCCAAGCCTTGTTCCCATTGAGTGGCTGGTGGTTTTGAACTGCTTCTTACCTTGTTGTGAGCAGCTGACCGTGTCACCACTATAGCACCAGGACTTCTAGGGGCCCCAAGAGATAGATCTTTTAGGAACACAGTGCTCCAGGCTGACTTTCTTTACTCGTTAAACTGAACTAGTGTTTAGTTCAAGAACACTTCCAGGCGACCTTTGTGGTTTGGTGCTAAAGATGATCTCAAGACAATAGTTTCTGAGGTCCATCCAACCTTCACGAGGCCAGAAAGTCTAGACTCCGGGAGGAAGGGAAATCCTCTTCTGAATGTCCTCCCTTTGGGATGAGGATTCTTGCACCAAATCTTGGATCAAAATGGTGAGTGACGGTAGCTGGACACCACCCCGTTCTGGCCTCGTGGCAGCTGATCATGGAGGCGATTGGTCACACATTCCACCGCATCCTCCCATCTCTGATTCTCCTTACCCAGTGCTGTGCCTCGGATGACCACAGGCCCACCCTAACCATCCCAGGCACTGAGCAATGGACCAAGGTAGCCTATAAGCACAGGGCACGAGAGTTGGCCAGCTCCTGGGTTGACTTTTCTGTCACTTACCACCAAAGAAGCTTGACTGAGACGCTCTTTTTTCCCCCGAGTCCCCTCGAGGAAGCTACTGCCCCTCTCAAAATCTGATCAGCTGCATGTTCTTGTAAACAGTAGCATATCGGGCTTGACAAAGACCCACGTGTCAGTTCTCTGGTGGAGAGGCGCTCTCCTAGGATGCACAGAAACTCACCAGAGGCCACCCTGGGTTAGGCTGCCTTCCTTCTTTGTTACCTGAATGTCGTCACACGGAAAGTCTTCGATGTGCTGCGCCGGAGCACAGAAAGTGCGCGTTCCCAGGCCTGCCCCATCCCTGAGGCCCATCCCCAGCGCAGCACTGCCCTGCTGCTACACACTGGCCGTTTGTCTCTGAAGCCGTGTGTCCATTGGCTCACCCACCGGCCGTTGCCTCCAAAGACAACATTGCACTCTGGCTTGAGCGCCCGTCTCTCCACCAGCATCTGAGCTCCCGAATGTGACTTGAGCAGCTTGACAACACTGGAGGTGTACAGCTGGCAGCCGGCCAACCCAAATTTTTCTGCTTCTTCCTTTTAATATAAACAGGGCCTTTGAAGAACTGTGGATTCATTGAGTGAACAAATGCACTTGTTTACATAAAACAGGCAGGGGGAAATTTCCACCGTGCTGCAGCGTATAATTTCAGTCTGTTTGCTGATGGGCCGGCACATTGTGGAGCTTCTAGATGCAGAGGTCCTCCAGCTGGTGGCCCAATGCTGCACCCCAGCCAGGAGGGTCACGACTTCACGGGGGATGTGGAGGTGTGCTGTGAAGCTCTTCGCCACAGTAAGTCGCAGGAGAAGAATGTCTGACTTACCCAACTCAAGCTCACTGCCGTCAACCCTGACTCACAGCGACCCTGTTGGACAGGGCGGAACTGCCCCTGTGAGTTTCCGCCACTGTTGTTCTTTTAGGGAGCAGACTCAGCTTTTTCCCGAGGAGTGGCTGGTGGCTTTGAACTGCTGACCTCACAGTTAGCAGCCCAATATGTAACCATTACGCCACCCACGCTCCAGCGTTGCCCAACCCAGCCCCAACCAAATTTGCTTCCCTCGAGTCGATTCTGAGTTCTCATGACCCTAGAAGGCAGGATAGACCTGCCCTTGTGAGTTCCCAAGACTGTAACTCTTTATGAGGGTCAGCTCTTTCTCCCACGGAGTAATTGGTCATTTCAAACGGCTGGCCTTGTGGTTAGCAGCCCAATGACCAACTTCACTTGGTACACTCGAAACTTTTAACTCATGGAACAGGCTCGAGTCTTTTCTTACACCCCGCCGCCCAAACGCTCAAACCCACAGACCCTAACCAACGCCTTGCTGTTGAGTATACTCGAACTCTCGATGTCAGAGTAGTCCTGCCTCCCAGGCGCTACACCTCCATGGAGGCTGACTTCCAGGCCTCTCTCCCTCCAAGGAGCTGGTGGGTTCAAACTGCCAACCTGCCGGATAGTGGCTTCACCTATAACCACCGTGCTGCCCGCGTGCTTCCCGCACGCACTGAAAGCTATACAAGAACTACCTGCACCTAGTTGGCCTTACCTACAAATGTTACTTAAAGACACACTTAGGAATGGGATCTTTCCCCTAGGCCTGGGGATTTCCTGCATCTGTTCACAAGAAATGAACTATTGATTCTAGAAACCCCCTGTCCAATTTGATGGACATGAGTTGACATCACCGTGGGTGGTATTTTAATGGAAGAAAGGTAGAGGTCTTGGGGACGACTTCTCTGACCCGTCGTGCAAAACACACCCCAAATGAAGTGATTGGCATCCATTTGTGGAAGCTAACATGAACAAGGAGGTCACCGAGCCCTGGGGGTGGGGGTGGGGGGGATGATTCATGATGGTTCCAGGTCTGGGGGGAGGGAAGTAAAATTTGCTCTTCACAAGCTCTTGCAATGGCGTGTGTGAGTCATCTCTTGAGCAACTGATGGCCTGTCCCATGACTCTCCTTGCTGCGGACGGATCGCTCTAGGGAATGTCAGGAGTTTTCAGAAAACGCCGTGTGTGCCGGTGTGGAATCTAGGGAAGGCAAGTGTGAGCAGAGGAGGTAGCACAAGGGTGGGGTCAGCAAGGGTGGCACAAGGTCATGGCTGGCGGGAGGGTGGTGCCCAGCGGGAGATCTCTCCTTGGAAAGACGTGGGACTCTGCGTGGGAGAAAAGGCTTTCACCCCTTGGAAGGGCTCCTGCTCCCAAGATCTCCAGAAAGTCCGAGAAGAGAAACAAGAGCACTGCTAGCGAGGTCTGGCCTTTATCGGACCTTGACTCTGTGCTGAGCACTGTTGCAAGCAGGTCATGCGTGTGTTCTGCTGACACACCACACACACATGGATCATCATCATTTGCAGATAAGGAAACTGAGGCCCAGGTCTGCCCTCTCACCCTTATTGGTAGGTGGGGCAGGTCAGAGCTCTCCCTGACTGCTGCCTTCCAGCTGTCCCTCCTACCAGATGGCTAACAAGCACGCAGCCAGGCAGGAGGGACCTGCACCTTCCCACTGATGCCCTCGAGGGTCCCTGCGGGGAGCTGGAGGCAGAGGCTTGGGAGAGCAGGAGGGAGGAGCCAGGCTGCTTGGGCCTTGCTCAGCTTCCTCGGGTGAATGCGGACGGAGCAAGCCGCCTGGTATACCAGGTGCATAGGCCCTGGCGACTGAGCCCTCCTGAGAGCGAGAATGTCCACACCCTAGAGGGTCAGCCAGCCTCAGATGTCTACTGGTCCCCTCTCACCCCTCCCCTCTCCCTTCTTGGTTCCATCTCGTTCCACCCCTTGGACCCAGCAGGAAAGGATAAACGGGCTCCATCCAGTCTATCAGGGGTGTGAAATGTTCTGCGCTTCATGACCAAGCCACTGTTCTGGAATAAGAATCGTGCCTCTGACTTTGTTCTTCCTGGTATCCTATCTTTTTGGATCCCACAGAGGGCAACGTGGATCCAGGAGGACGCAGATAACCCGAAACGTCCTGGAGGAATTCTGGCTTATGCTGCTGATCCTACACAGGCCTGAGAAATGACCGTATGTCACTAAGGGATGTTGGCAGCCTGACGGGCTCACAGAGCATTGCAAGGCGAGAGAATACGCATAGTCACCAAAGGCCTAGAAACGTTGCCCTGGACATGCCTCTGAAGGGCAGTCCTTCCAGCCACTTGAGATGCCAAGGTCATTAGCGGGCCCTTTTCCACAGAGTAACTAAATGGCAGGTCTGTGGGGAGGCCAATGAACTTGGTTTGTTTGCCTGGGATGGAGAACCTGCTTGGCTCTGGCAAGTTCAACTTCAAAATATTTGCTCTGAAATGGCTTAACTGTTTTCTCCTGACCTCTCTGGAGTTGGTGGCCAGAGCATACAGGCCACCTTAGTCTGCACTGACCTGGGGAGGAAGGTAACCCATCAGCCCACAGCATCAGCCTGCCAGTGTGCCCAGCTATGAGGCTGGTCAGAAAGACCACAGAGGGAGCTGACCACAGGGTAGGCACCGCCTCTGCCCTGGCAGAGAGAGAGAGAGAGAGAGAGAGAGAGAGAGAGAGAGAGAGAGAGCGTTCCATATACCTTGATCATGACAGTGGCCAAAGCCAAAGAGTCCTGGAAGCCCCGTGGTTAAGAGCATGGCTGCGAACCAGAAGGTCAGTAGTTTGAATCCACCCTCCCCTCCGGGGTCGTCTGCCTCTCTAGAGATCACAGCTTACGGGGCAGTTCTATGCTCTGTCCTACAGGGTCAGAAGTGACTCAAGAGCAGTGGGATGTGGGGTTTGGGCTCAAAGCTGGGTGTCCATAGAGTTTGAGGAAAGAGGGCCTGGGCTCCTACGATCACAGAGAAGGGCAGGTGAAGGGCGGGGAGGGTCTGAGACCCAACACACCTCTGCCAGTCTCAGAGAGAAGCCCGCCAAACCAAACTCACTGCCACTGAGTGGACTCCAGCTCATGGTGACCCTAGCGGACAGGGCAGAAACCCCGTGGATTTCTGAGGCTGTAATATTTTACATAACACCTTTCCCAAGGGGCAGCTGGTGGTTTCCAACCATCGACCCTGCTGTTGCCAGCCCAACTCATGACCCTGATGCCATCAGGGCGCCTGGTAGGACGCTGACCCAGTGCATGTTATTTCTGACTCATCTGGGGTGATGGTGAAGCCTGGCCCAAAATGGCCTCTAAGTCCAGCCTGCAGGCTGTGGTCTCCCAGGCCCCCAACACCCTCGCTTCCTCATTCTCCCCCGACCCCACGTCCCTGTGTGAAGAGCAAGGTTTGTTTGGGTTCGAGTGTAATTAACGCAAATTCGGTAAACACCTTATGTCAGAAATCATAATAAGCGTCTCACTATTAGACTCTGCAGATGGTTCTTAGGAGCACAATATTGAAGAATCCGGTCCCAGTGGCATATGGCCTGGGAGGCCTGGCTTGGGTAGGGGCAGTGTGACTTTTCTCCCAGCACGTTCAGCTCTCAGCTGCCTCTGGAGTCAGTGCCCACCCCCTCACTCCCTGCCGGGAAGCTCCCTGGAGACGTAGATGCAGACTTCTGTTGGGGGGTTCATCGTGGGAAGATGAAAGAAGATTCAGGAAAGAGGTGGAGGAGCAAGTGGGGTGGGGTGGGGGTCTAGAGGGGCCGTGCAGTGCAGAGAGCAGGGCTGGCATAGATCGTGCAGAGGACCGTGAGGTCCTGGGGCGGGAAGAGCAGGGGTGCCCATTCACAGACTTCTGCAGTGAAGGGCCCCACATCAGCCTACCTCTTTGTCTCCCCTTAGGTGAGGCTGGGCATCCAGGCTGCACAGTGGGCAGCAGGCGGAGCTGGGGCTGAGGCTGGAGGCCGGTGGGCTGTGGAACCAGTCCTGCAGACTTAGTCTTCCCACTAGACTCTGATGCTCCCTTGGAGAAAGGCATCCAGGGAGAGGGGCAGGGAGAGAAGACAGCATACATTTCTATGTGAACAGCCCCCCAGCCCCCCGCCCCTGTGACTCCATGCACCATTAACTACCATGAGTAGCTACGATCAAAACCCAAACCAGCCTCACTGCCACTGGATCCATGTAGAACTGCCCCTGTGGGTTTCTGCCACTGTGAACTCCCGTGTTTCTCTCGGGGACACCAGGTGCCTGCGCTCAAATCCCCAGGTGTGACTAAGAGAGAGAGGGGGAGTGTCTAGCCCCATAGATAGGGTTCTTAATGAGTCAGAACAACTCCATGGCCTCTGTGGGGATGAGTCCATTCACTTCTTCTGGCCTCATTGTCTCCATCTAAGAAAGACCGAGCAAAGCCCACGCCCCCTCCTAGTGTGGCGGCAGAGACTGGAGTGAGCGATGTGTGTGCAGTCGTCTCCAGGCTCCGGGTTGTGATGCTGTTGCTCCGTCGGCAGGCAAGGTGGAGAGCTGGGACGTGAGCTCGCCAGGCGCTCGCCCCCTTGGCCTCTGCTCCCCTCGTGGAGTTTGCTCACACTCAGACTGCTGTCAGAGCAGATTTGGTTGTGCGGGGAAGTTGTACAGAATGTTCTGAGTGTCCTTGTCCTGGCCCATTTCCTCGGAGAGCGAATGTCCCTCCGGCACTTGGCCAGGTGTGCGTCATTTGTCACAATTCATGAACCCGGAGCGACGCCAGGTGGTGGTGCCCTGGTGGTGACGTGGCTTCCACCGGCAGCCTCTCCCTGGGAGAAAGCAGAGGCTTTCTGCTCCCCACAAGACACAGTCTGGGAACCCCATGGGGGCAGTGCTACTCTGTCCTCTAGGGATGCCAGGGATCAGAACCCACTCTATAGCCGCGAGCTTGGGATGGATTTATTTTAAATGGGCATCTTATTACCAACCAAGTCCCATCGTTTCATTTAGGGGCCCCTGTTGGGGCGATTCTAAAATTTTCTCCTCTAACAGGCCCCGCCACCACGGCACCCTTTTTCTAGCCGCCCATCTTTCGGGGTACACATTCACAGTCGGTGAGCTCATGTCTCCTCCTGCTCCCATCTCAGGAGCTTCCCGGTGGCTCTGGCTTCTGAGCCTGGTTTGTTCCTTCCTCTGGCACACGGCGATGTTCTCTGGCCGTGAAGAAGAGACTGTCGTATTCACACAGCATACC
>PVJH01034172.1:0-20888 GCA_004026705.1 Nesogale talazaci | reverse complement strand
AGAGCAGAGGTTCCTAAACTTATATGGTCTACTGTCCTCTTTAAAAAAAAATTCCTCGTGACCTCCTTAACAATGAAAGCCTTTTGTACTCCAGCCCAGAATCCAGGATAGAGTGTAGGTATCTGATCTTACAACGCCCTTAGATCATTCCACACACCACCGGGGGGGCGGTGGCACCCACTTTGGGAAATTATGGTCTAGATATTAGAAGTAGTAACAGAGGGAGTTCCAAGGTAGAACAAGAAGCAAGTTTAAATTGGTACCAGCCAACAGTACTTGCTGCATCATCGCTGCCTCATGGAGAGCTCCATGTTTTTAACCTCAGCCTGCCTGCCGTCTCTGAGGACCTAGTCCCCCCTCAGATTCAAGTAGCCCTCTCAAGAGGTGTGCTCCCCAGGGTCTGAGCCTTAACATCCTGGTGCCATCTGCGAATGTCCGCCCCCAAAAGTAGTTCAGATACAGGGCACCTCACAGCCATCTCTGCGTCCAGATAAAACAACCCTTTTGCAGTCTAATGCAAATCCTCCATCCCTCCTGCCCCACTAGACTCTAAATCTTGGCAGCAGCAGACAGCCTCATCTTTCTCCTTCTCAGTGGCCAGGGGTGTTGAAGCTCTTACTTTGCAGTTCGCAGCTCAGGGCATGGCTAGTGCAGAATTCAGCCAGTTCACCCTGCCATTTCAGCAGAACCAATACCTAATTTTTTGTTGAGTTCCGAGAATCGGCTGCTAAAATGTCATTTAAAATCAGGGCTCGGGACTGCGGCCCGCAGGCTCGGCAGTTCAAATCCAGCGGCGGCTCTCAGGAGCAGCACTGAGTAGCGCCCACGACCACCAGAGGGAGTGATGCCCACAAAAAAATAAAATAAAATAAAAACAGGGCTCTGGCTGAGCCCCGGTGACGTAGTGGTTGTGTGCGGGACTGCGGCCCACTGGGTTGGGGGTTCAAATCCAGCAACAGCTCTCCAGGAGCAAGGCTGGGCCTCCTACTCCCACCAGAGGGCAGTGATGCCCCCCCAAGAAAAGAGTTAAAAAAATCAGGGCTCTCCCTAAGGTAGCTGCTCAGTGTGGAAAACATAAATCTCCATTCGTTACTCTTCGCCTTCCTTCCCCTCCCCACCCCAGTGGAAGAAAGAGGATACTTTCTACTCTCCTAAGGTGTTTCAGTCTCAGAAAACCGCGGGGACAGCTCTAGCATCACCACGAGTCGGAATTATTTCAAAAAAGTGAGTTTTGAGTACTCTTTTTTTTTTTTTTTTTTTTGGGCATCACTGCCTCTGGTGGTCATGGGCGTTACCCAGTGCTGCTCCTGAGAGCCGCCTCTGGATTCGAACCACCAAGCCCGCGGGCCACAGTCCTGCACTCAACCACTTATGCCTCCGGGGCTCAGCCTGAGTACTCTTTTTAATATGCACCCTATCATTGTCTTATGTAAGTATTAATTATTTGAAATAATAAACTAATAATAAAAACTTTTCAGTATATCTTTTTTTTTTTTATAGATTAAAAATGGTCATGGGGGTTGTGAACCAGTTGTTAAATTATCTGAATCCCACCCTGATGGAAAGCACCACTTTCCAAGGAAGCACGATCAAAGGTGAATCGATTCATTTTCCAAAGGAGCTTCTCACTACCAAGATGAAGACCACTGGTTTGCTTCCTAAATATCGACATTTTGCTGTCAGCAATAATTATCCAAAGGAGTCCTGGTGCCGCAGCGCTGAAGCACTCTGCTGCTGAGAGGTGGCCAGGCAAGCACCCCCAACAGCTTCCTGGAAGGAACCCTGGTGCTCCGCTCCCAGAAGGACCTGTAAAAAGCAAACCCATCGCTCCACCGTGTATCCCTCCTCCCAGAGACGCTGGGCGGGGAGAACTGCCCCCCTGGGTGGCCCAGGCTTCCGCCCTCACAGAAGCCTCTTGGTGTCTCTTCTTTGCCTGCAGAGAGATGTTGAGTGGCAGAGCACTTAACCCACTGTGTCATGAGGGCTCCCCAGAGATGGCAGCCGGGAAAACCCGATGGGGCGGGTTTACTTGCTCTCACGGGGGTCACTGTGAGTCAAAAATCAATATACCAGTCAGGGAAGCAGTGGACCACTAACCACACAGTTAAAAATTAAAACCCACCAGGCACTCCACCGCTGTGTCTTCCCATCAGTAAGGATGGCAGCCTGGGAGATCCTAGATAGCCACTGGAAGTCAGAATCAGGCAGTGGGTGCGGTTGGGTTAACAATGACAGCAGCAACATTCTATATCCAAACATTGTCAACTTCGTACTCGAAATGAAGATACTAGGTAAAACCAAACTCCCGGTCATTGAGTCAACTCCATAGGGGAGTTCTCACTGGGCTAGTAACAAAAGGTCAGCAGTTCAAACCCATCGGTATCTTTCCAGGAGAAAGATGAGACTCTCTGCCCACCCCAACCCCCCGCAACATCATGATTTGAGTGCTACCTCACAGACGCAAAGATTTCTATACCTGGAATCCAGAAGCCCCTCAGAAATAGTAACAGCAGTTCAAGCAGTGATGCCATGAGGGTATGGGGCCAGTGGGTGGAGAAGGAGAAGAAGGAGGAACATATAGCGATGATGTATATATAACAACCCCCCACCCAAGGGGGACAAATATATGCGGGGGGAGGGACACCACATATGGTGTAAGATATGAATATATATAATTTATTAAGGGTTTATGAGGGTTGAGACAGTGAGAGAGAGAGAGAGAAGGGAAAAAGAGAAGCTGATATCAAAGGGCTCAAGTAGAAAAATCATGTTTTGAAAATGATGGTGGCAACATGTACAAGTTCGCTGGATAGCATTGATTTATGGATTGTTATAACATCTGTATGAGCACCCAATAAATGTTGTTGTTGTTGTTGTTGTTGTTGTTGTTGTTTTTAAATCTGCTGTGAGACGCCACAAACTTGTGGTCACAACCCTGGGTGCATTCTACTCCTATACGCCCAATTCTCAACTGACTGGTCCAGGTCTTGCTTCTGTTTCATGATGCTGGGGGCTACCCACAGCCTGCCATCTTGTCTGCCCACCTGGCATTCATTAGGTTTGTCAGTCATGAGCTTGACTTGCTTCCTGGTTTGTCTCCCTACCTCCTGGTTCATCGGCCCCAGCAGTTGTGCTAGGCAGGAAAGCCTCCAGCTCAACGTGTGACCTGCAGACTCGAACCACACTGGAATTAACTGCTTCTACAATATGTGAGCCTTTTTATATAAATAAAGATCTAAACTATATAAATTTATAGATGTGTATGTCCGTATGTATAAATAGACATCACTGGTTTTCCTTCTCTGCAGAACCCACTCTAACACAAAGCCTTTGCTTCTCTGGAGAAATCAGTCTCACGCAGTCTCACACTAGTCGCACACTAGGCCAAAAAAGGCCGAGTTTGTACTTGGTCTATGTAAAGTGAATAAAATATTTGGGGTTTTTTTTTTTTCAATATAAAAGGGGAAGTCAGAAATTTTGATAAAGATTATAGGAACACTTATTAAATAAAAACATAAAAATGTGAGCTATTATTTCACAGTATACCACCATCTAAGTCTATGCAGCTCTGAAGGCAGCCGTGTTTCCATTTCTCTAACCCTTCCCTGAAGAATTCTGCGCTTGTTCATAAATGTGAACTCAGTAATTACTTGCTAGGTATTTATGAATGACACAAATAATTTATCAGTTTACTACTAGTCAAGCAGTAATTGAAACCAAGACCCAACCTTAGAAACCTATATTCATAGGGTAGCCAGAATCATAATTTACTAGAAGTCAATTAACAAGAACACTAATGTTTGCCACTGGTTATGTACATGAACAAATGTTGTGTGGAAAGGCAATAAAGGGATCATGGTTCAAAAAAAATGAATTCTGCATTCTTTCATTGACATCACATTAAAAGGGCCTGTTTGGGGCATCCTTAGCTGCCTTGAGGGAGACAAATTGTATTCCTTGGAAATACATTTTGAGTTTGGGGAACAAAGAGGCAAGGTCAGGCTGTATAGTGGAAGGAATACTGGTTCCCAGTGACAGTCAGAAATACAGCCTGTGCTATCTTCAAAGAAAGAGCCAGTCCATTGTCATGATGGAAAATATTTCCTCAGTCAATTCTCCTGGCCTTTTTCTCACCAATGCAGTTTTCAATTTTCTCAAAACTTCTTAATAATAAGCCCCTGTGATTTTATTGTGCCCCTTGATAAAATCTATCAAGATTACCCCTTTGAAATTCTAGAACACAGTCACCATAACCTTCTGAGCTAAATTTTCTGTCTTGAATTTACCTGGACCAGCAGATTCCCATAGATTAAAAACTGCTGGTTGGATTTTACCTTTTTACTTTTGAAAACACTCTAAGGAGGCTAAGACAAATACATTACTGAGAAAACTTATATATAACTATCCATTTACTACAGAGACATGTTTTGATCATGTTATTTACATAAAGCTAGATTACTTATAAAGTTCCATATTTATACATATAAAGGTGGATATAAGATATATGTTGCACAGTAGATAAATACTTGGCTACTAACCAAAAGTTCAGTGGTTCAAACCCACCAGCCACTCCATGGGAGGAAAAGTACGGTAATCTGCTCTGCAAAGATTAAATTTTAGAAGCCCTACTTGGCAGTTCTACTTTATTAGTCGGGGTTAAGACAACAACAAAGAGACATAGATATAGTATAGGTATTGGTATATATATAACTATATAGACTCACTAACTGCAGATGGGTTTTGGATCTTGTGGCAATTACAAACTCTCCTGCCAACTTGCAAAGGTGTGAATTCTAGCCTGTCAATCAGGTCACAGCTTGATGACCTCATTTGGAGGTGCAAAGGAGAGGAATAACTCACAGGAGGCCATATATACTCTGTGCTTCATATTTCTGATGACAAACCACATGGAGCTATGCTGATGGAGCCAAGAGTCCCAGAACTGGAGGAGCCATGTGGAGACTCATGCCAGCACTACAAGGCTTCCACCACCACTGGATCCACAAGACTTTCCACCCACAGACCTGTGATCTTCCTGCATTTAGCATCTTTGCAGGGTTGTATGAATCTAAAGAAGAATTTATGGACTAGTATTGGCATATGGAGTAATATCGAACTATGGACTTGATCTGGACTGGGCTGGAATGTTTTCTTAATGTGCATTTGCTCTTTGATATAAAGTTCTCTTTCACACATATATGAGTCTCTCTGGATTTGCTTCACTAGTGTATCCAGACTAACACATGCCTTCTCTGTGATTCCCAACATCTATATCAATATATTTGTTTGGGATCTGATGTCTGATTCCTTATCCCATCAGCACTTCATGATGAGACAGGCTGGTATGCACCTTCCATGTGAGTTTGTTTCTTCTCTGCTAGATGGTCACTTGTTTAACTTCAAGCCTTTAAGACTCCAGACGTTATATCTTTGAATAAATGGGCATTATCCACTCTCTTCACCATATATGCTTATATAACCATTTTGACTTCAGCAATCATGTCAGGAAGGTGAGCATCACAGGTTCTTAGAACAAAGTGTTCTTGTATTGAGGGAGTACTTGAGTAAAGACCCAATGCCTGTCTGCTACCTTATTACTCAGCACTTAAAGATAAATACACAGACCTAAATCCCTATTATATATTTATACAGGGTCACAGGAAAGAATTAGTCAGCCAGGGAGCAGCATGACACTGATATACCTCACAACGTTCCTCGAACATAGGACTACCATGACCCCAGTTCTCCCCACAAATCCTGTTAGAACAGAGCATGTACACTGGTACAGAGAAGAGCTCTCCACACATGAAATCCAGGACAGATAAACCCTTCAGAAACAGTAATAGGAGTAGTGATACCATGAGTTGGGGGAGGGTAGCGGGAGATTGGAGAGGAATGAGGGACAAACTACAATGACTGATTTATTAACATACACATACACACACACATACACCAGGGAATGAACAACAGAAACATGGGTGAAGGGAAAAAGTGAATGTGTAAGGTATGAAAATAATGATCATTTACAATTTATCAGGGGTCCATGAGTGTAGCAGGGTTGGGAAGGGAGGGACAAAAGAGGACCTGATACCAGAGACTCAGCAGAAAGAAAATGTTTTTAAAATGACTATGGCAATATATGTACAAGTATTTTAATACAATTGATATATGGATTGTTATAAAAGCTGTAAGAGTTCCCCCATGAAATTATTTATTAAAAATTAGACTGCTCTAAAACTGAAGGATTTACTAACACTTATTAGAGTAGCGTATACAATTAGCTCACATATAAAGATATTTATGACCATTTTTATTACTGAAAGTGGAATATATATCAGAATATGATGCTATTATGGCATTATCAGGTAAGGCAAAACATACTCTCAGTTATCTCCAAACAGCCCACCCCAGTTATCTCCAAACAGCCCACTCCATTTACCACAAGTAAGCTTGGATTTCAGTTGGAATTCAGTTGGAATAGCATGAACAAAGTTCTTTTAATATATAAAATATTGTCTTAAGTTGGTGCAGTAAACAGCATGAGAGGCCACATCTGATTTCCTCCAGCTTCTCTAAGGCCACGAGGCAGAGGTCAGATAAACCTCCTCCTCCAACTGTCTCTACCTGTTATAAAACAAACCATTCCTCTCACATCTGCTTCTATGCTGGATTCAATAGTTCTTTGCGATAGTCACACAGGACTCACAGATAAAACTCATGATTAAATTGGGAAATGTATCAAGTGACCACAATCCAGGATCAGAAAACATGAATGATACAGTCACTGGTCAATAGCAACCCTCCTCAGTCTCAGTCTCTCAGCCCTGTGGTTCCTTGGCACCTTCCTCCACTGTCCAGGAAGCCAGCCCACCACTCTGTCCCATGGTCTCAACATCTCGGAACTTCTCCTCTGTACTGTCTCATGACCTCTTTGTCTCAGTCTTTGGTCTTGGCCTCCTCACTGCACACTTGAATGTGCTACACTGGTGATTCTTCTTCCAATGGCTCTGTGATTTCTCTCTGCTTCTCCCGAGGTGGCCCATCTCTATAATCAGGAGAATGCCAACTCTAACTAACCAATCCCATTTATTAGTGCTATATATGCCCTATTTGATGGGAATGACAGACATGGATAGAAAAGTTATATTATAAAATTTCACTCCAATACAGCTGAATTCTCTAAAGATGCGATAGCTAGATAGATAGATAGATTTTTATATCAAGAAAATGGCTACACTGTTGTAGAAGTGGGAAAGTCCTAGCAGTTCCAAGTCCATTTGCTAGATGTTAAGTTGAGGCTTCTCCTGACTCAAAGCTTTGAGGACTGATGATTTTAAGATTAGAAGGATGTAAGCTGCAAGCATGGGTAAATACAAGGTCATTGGTTCAAGTGGCAGGCCACTGACAACACCTAGGACCAGTAAATAACAGGGTAGGCTATTGGCTAAGTTTCAAAAAACTGGAGGTCAATGAGTCAGAGACAGATTCTAGATCCAGTAGAAAGTAAACAAATTTTCCACAGTCTACACTTACATAAGAAGAATCACAAGGCTAAGAAAAAATTGTTTCAAGTGCATCAGGGCTCTGACCTGAGTATGGGAGTTTCAGGGCACTTTACTCTTTTGCGAATTATTGGGTGTTCACAGAATATTCCATTGTGGCATTGATTACATAAGTCACATGATGAGGCATTACCAGGCCTTCTCAAAACATTGAGAATCCTGACCCAGTCAAGTTGATGCCAAATTGAACAATCATAAATAGCTACATTATATTAGGCAAAGTTTCTTTCGAATTATCTGAGATATGTAATAAACATTTGTGAAATAAATGAATACATAAAGTGGTACACACACACAAGTATTAGGAAAGATGGGTATATTGCTAGTTCATGAGCTGATTATGCACGATCCTATTGATTTAACATTCTCAAAGTGACACAGATATAAAAAGGAAGAATAGATTCGTGGTTACCACTTAGAAATGTGTCAGGTAAATGGTGTCGAGGGACAAAATGGTGTCACGAAAGATAGATATGGCTGTCAAGAGGTAGTATGAGAACGATCTTTGTGGAGATAGGTAAGCACCATATTGTGGTGAATATGGTTCTTCTATCCAGAGTCCTGGCAGTTCCCCTAAATGACTGGATGGAAGCATGCAAACCAGGTATAGAAGACTCCACCTGAGGGATTGATCAGTTTTGTAGTTCCACTGAGCAGAAGAGTGAGCCATCTCAGAAGCAGAAATAGACATGCTTAGAAATAGAAAATTAGCTGAGTCCCAGAAGCGTAAGTGGTTGAGTGCCGGACTGCGGCCTGCGGACTTGGCGCTTCAAATCCAGGGGCGGCTCTCAGGAGCAGCGCTGGATAGCTCCCACGACCACCAAAGGGCAGTGATGCCCCCCCTCCAAAAAAGAAATAGAAAATGACAGTGGAGTGCTGTCACTATGACTATCTGTAGTGGCAGTCAGCAGAGGCAGCAGAGGTTGAAGCACTAAGACCATTAGACACAGTAGAGGTTCCGCACCAAGATCATAAAGCAGAGTAGGTAGGCTTCTCAGGCCATACAAGGAGCAAAGCTGAGTGCCTGTGGGCAGGAGGCTGCTTGCAGCATGGAGTGCCCTTTGCATATTTGACAGTACTAACGGAGCTTTTGCCCAAGCAGAACAGAGGCCAAAGGACCATGGTTGAAAAGTTGAGGAATACAAAGACATGCTTGCCAGTGAGGCTGAGAAGAGACACTGGACCAAAGGACGTACCCTTAATGTTTTCTGATCCTGACTTGTTGTAACCTGTTAACTTCCCTAATAAACTCCTAGAATTGTGAATATTATTGTAAAGTGATGGAGCACCGCAGGAAACGAATGAGAGCCGAATGATAGTAAAAATAAACAAGTTTGATTGGGGAGGTACTAGCTCAGGAGAGGTCCAGCAGTGCGAAGGGTTGGGGGCCACTGGAGTCACACTAAGAAGCAAAAATGGCTGCTCTTTTATAGCCCCGGGGTACTTGGGCAGGACTTTAGGTCCCATTTAAGGTAAAGGAATTGCGGATTGGAGGTTGAGGTATGTCCAGGTCCTGCCAGAATGCAGAACAGGCTGCAAGGTTAGAAAGAGCTGCATGAGTGGGCCGCAAGGTTAGGGAGAGCTGTGTCAGCCAGATACCTGGTTCAAGGAGGTGGGGGAGGGTCAGTCCCAAAACGGCCACGGCAAGCCAACCTAAGAATTATCTGTAAGTTCTGTGTGACCATTGCAATTAATTATCAAATTCCACAGAGAAGAGGGTATCCTGGGAGGGATCAATTGATGTCAGAATAAAAGAAATTGGAAATAGAGGCATGTCTGATGGGTGCCTCATAGGAATCATCTCTGAGCAGAGGAGGAGTTGAATTCACCCTCAGATTTGTGTAACCAGAGGAGGTGTTCCCACATACCTTCATTGTAGTGTTAGTTATATGGATCTATACATGTGAAACATGGGACCCCACATTAGATCAATGCCAATTTCCTGGTTTGGATATGATACTTACATAAAAACTAACCACTGAGGTGAACTGAGTAAAGGCTATGCAAGCCTCTCTGTACTGGTTTGTTTTGTCATTTGCTTACTTGTATACTGACTTTAAAATAGAAAGCTTCTCAGTCTATAATCTTTTTTTCAAATCCTTTTAAAATAAAGAGCACTTAGAAAAGAAAGCATTCCAAACATTTTAACCTCTCTCTGTTACCTCTGCATTAAAAACTATCCTTAAAAATAAGAAATACATCTAATTCTAACTCTGAGTCTCTATTTCTGGTAGAGGTGTTTTCTTTAGCTATAAATTTTCCTATGCTGTTTCTTCTACCTGAAATTAATGTTCTTCTGGAATCTAAAACCAGCAGGTCAAAGACTAAACTTATGATCTCCCTCAAACTATAACCCCCCAATTCTTGACCTCTTAGTCTAAGCAAATGGCTTAGACCACCATCCACTTGCACACACGTCACTGACTTACTTTCAGCATTTCCCTCACTCCCCAAACCAAGAATGCCATTTTCTACCATTTTGCCTTTTTGATACACTTATTTCCACCCCTGCCTCTTCATTACCCACTTCATTGCTTTACGTCAGGTCTCGTTATTGTTGTTACGGGCGCCTATGACTCGTGGCCCTCCTGTCTCTCATCCCACCCGTCTCAATCTACTGAATCCACAGACTGCAGAACGTTGTACTAGACACACAGAGATCATCAGTCTGTTGGCTATAGAACCACATTTGAACCGTTTAAACAGGCAGTGTTTCCCCCCAACTTGATCACCCATATGCTAAAACAATCGACTTTCATCTACTCTCCCTTAAAATTTTTGGAAACTTTTTTTCCCCAAAGAAGTAAAGATTTTCCAGTTCCAGTGTTATGACAATAATGTATAACGCACAATTTCTCAAGACTTAAGGTTTCTGTGGAGGCTAATGAGTGGCCATGACATGCCTTACATATCATAATACAAAGATATTTGCCTTCATTTGGTAATGGGCATGGTTGGGGCTGCTGCCTGATTTCATAGTTTTCTCTTAAGAACATCTTTTTGCTCATGGAAATGAACGGATGTTGCAGTCAAATTCATATTAATTAATTTTTGATGATCATTTTCTTCAAGGGAACTACAGCCATTGTTTGGAATGGCACCATAGGTTCAGCCTTATTGCTCAAAAACTCAAACTAGCTGCTGACTCATAGGGACCCTGAAGGACAGGGTAGAACTGCCCCCAGGGGTTTCTGAGACTGGAACTCTTTCATCCCCAACCTCATCTAGGGCAGACCAATTAGTTTCTCTCCTGGAAACTAGAACTTGACCCTGGAAGACAGTAATCAAACTCTGCTAGATTCTTAAACTAGGATTTATGAAAAGGAGAAATGAATTAGATAAAGACACAGAGAAGTGCAAAGACCAAGGAAAGCATGCCTGGAAAAGATGAAGGCAAGTTCCACCCCCTTTCCAGTGCCTAGATCCCAGCACTTTGTTCCTTTGGACTTAAAGCTGGGTTCTTTAAAGTGTTTCCTTGGTTAAATATCCAAATAGTTCATCACTAGACTACTAACCCAAATGTGCCTCAGAAGTAAGGCCTGGCAATCTGCTTCTGCAAGACCACAGTTGTGAAAATCCTACAGATTGCAATTGTACTCTGCATATTTGGAGTCAGTCCCCACAAGTCAGAACTAATTCAGTGGCCACTAACAGCACCACCAACAGCCTGAGGCAAAGGGATGTTAAATTCACCACCCTGTCCCAAATCCATTGAATGTTATTTACTCTTTTCAGTAATAATAAATCCTATATCACACAAAGATAGATGGAAGAGTCTACAGTGCCAGCTCCTAACATGAAAAATGTCACATTGTTTATAGCAATGTTTCCAACCTTTTCCATGTCGAGTATCACATAGAAAATAATAGCTAGCATTCCAATGGCACGCTGGAGTAAATGCACAGGTTGCATAAGGTTAAAGCCTAGAACCAGCCCAGCTACCCAAGGGCTGAGAAAATCAATGGTTAGCACACCTGTATTCATTTGCAGTGTACCAATATTTCTCAGTACACTGGTTGGGGAACTCTAAAGATACACCTTGCATAATTGGAAACTGAACTCTTAAAGGTTTAAGATTAAACTGCATACATGTATAAAACTATTTAACCATGGAGGAATTTAAAATTAGAATAAGGAGCTTTTTGGCTAAGCCTCCTAAGGAAGAGCTTATAGCCAAAGAACGGCAGTAACTTTGGCTCTAAAAGCGGGGAAATTCAGAGTCAAATCCTAATTGAACAGGCTAGAATCGCCACACAGGTTTATTCCCTGCCTTGTGGGATACCACCTAAAAGAAGACAAAGGAATGAAAAGGGCAAATATCACAAGAACAAGGAGCAGTACAGAAGATTAATCCAGGGTTGAGGTTTCAACATATATAGTATTAAATGAGGACAGCACATTAACCTAAAAGTGAAGAAGTGGCTACATTCTAAAATCTCTGCAGAAAGGTGGTAGATGAATTTGCATTCTTTTACTCACTATGCTCACCCAGAAAAGAACCCTGTACTCACTGTCTCCCATGAATACCATGGCAGGAAATCAGAGGTTCATTCTCTAGGAAATCTGAACCCAATTTGAAACTACAAAGTACCTCCTTGTTCTGTTTGAATGACTGCCTCTTAGGCTATGTATAGGTTCCACATGAACACAATTAAGTGTTCTAAAATTCTGAGTTTGCTCACATCACCTGCAACTTCATATGATTGACACAGTTGAAAGCCTATGCATAGTCCATAAGACACAAGTACATGTCATGTTATTATCCTGTGCTTTTGGCCAGGATCAATCTGCCATCAGCAATGGTATCTACAATTTCATGTACTCTTTTAAATCAAGTTTTAATTTCTGACTATTCCTTGTCAATGGATGGCTGTAACCATTCTTTAATTATATTCAGCAAAATTTTGCATACATGTGAGAAAGGATCCATACTTGGGGGTGTGGAGGTGGGGATGGCCTTTGGGATAGAAACCCCATCGCAGATTTTTTTGATGGCATTTTGGAAGACAAATTACTTCTTCACAAAAAATACAATATTTCTTTTTCCTTTGTTTTTAACTTTTTATTGTGGCTTAGGTGAAGATTTACAGAGCAGAGTATCACTTTTTTATTAAGTGATTTTTTAAAAATCATTTTATTAGGGGCTCATACAACTCTTATCACAATGCATACATAGATCCATCGTGTCAAGCACATCTATACATTTGTTGCCCTCATCGTTCTCAAAACATTTTCTTTCAACTTGAGTCCCTGGTATCAGCTCCACATTTTTTGAAAAGTATAATCTTTCAACAACATAAACAGTAACTATCCACATGACCTTGCCAGATAGAACATAGAGGAATCAAACTGACTACATTTGTGGAAGGAGATGATAGGGAAATTCAGATCATCATCAGCCTAAACAAATCTAGAGGCCAACTACAAAACACACCACCCATTGCTAATATGCAAGCTCAGTTCGAAACCGTAGGAAATGCAAAGCAAATCCAAAATGGCCAAAACATAATCATGAGTACATGCCACCTGAATTTAGAGACTCTTTTTCAAGAATGACTTTGAACATCAATGAGGGAAATCAAGATGAGTAATGGGATAATATCAAGAACATCATGCATGAAGAATGTAAAAGACCCTTAAAAGGACAGGAAATAAAAGACCTGCCATGTGAATGTCAAAAGAGATTCTGAAAGCTTGCTTTTACATCTAGAGAAGCTAAAACAGGGAAGAAAAGTAGAGTCCCCAAAGAGCTGAATGGAAAATTTGAAAAAGCACCTTGAGAAAACAAAATAAATTTTTGTGCAAATGAAATGTGCAAAGACCTGAAATAACTGAAGAAAAATTCAAGCCTTGAATTAAAGGGTCTCCTAGGCAAAGCATTGAATCATTTCGAAACACCAAAAGACATGGGAAGAAATCCAATTTCTCAGAAGCATCCTATCCAAAAAAAAAAAAAAAATCAAGTGACATTCAAGCACGTCAAGAGTTAGCGTACGATCAACCCTTCCCCATAATGTGGTTGCCACAGCAGCGCATGCACATGCGCCCAGGGCATCCGCACTTCCACGCGTTAGCGCCTGCTTTTACTACTCGAGAGTGAGCGTCTGCCCACCTTGAGCTCCGTCTGCCTCCGAGTGCTGGTGATTTCTAGCATTTTGGACTAAATTTGTAAAACAGACACTCGGATGTTGGATTATCAAGAACATTGAAAGAGACGTTTCAACTTGGAGAATAGTGAGGGGCCACCCTGGTCCAGCCACTGTGCTGCTCTCTTAGATACAGGTGAACGAAGGTCCCATTCGGAAAGTCACCAGGCCAGCGGTCCAGAGCGGATCCGGGGCGGGCTAGTGTGGGGAGAAAAGGACTCCCCAGAAGTGAATGAAATCTCAAAAGACTTAACCCAGGTCTATGAATATCTGCAGAACAGGGTGATGGCCACTGCGAGCAACGGTGCAGTCATGGTTGAGGTGTTAGATGGAGCACCACTGATTGCTCATGCAGGCTCTCTTTTGAATTTGACCGAGCATGTGGCTTCTACAATTCAGATTCTTGGAGCAGAAAAGGCGCTCTTCAGGGCCCTCAAGTCCAGGGGAGCTTCACTTGTAGGCCAGACAAGTCCCGAGCCCAAAAGAAAGCTTTCTTGCATGCTGGCAACCCAAACTCTTTTGACTCTCCATTATGATGCTCTTGGTGGAGACTAACTCTGCGATGGGAGCTGAGAACAGAGCTATATTAGAAGTTGGGATCCTTAAAAGATAGAGGGATAAGAAAAATAAGTGAAACCGGAAAAGCACTTGCAAAAGCAGAAAAACATGAACGTAAAAGTGAAGACGTGATCCTCTGGTTGTCTCCTTTCACTATAAATATTCAATCTATATGCTGAACAAATAATCTGAGAAAATGGGCTAAAGGAAAAATGAGGCATTGAGTAAGACTCATTAATAACCTCTGATAGGTAGATGGCACAATATTGTTTACAAAACAGAAAGATGACTTGAAGCGCTTACTGATGAGGATTAAGAACTACAGACTGCAGTATAGTTTGCCACTCAATCTAAAGAAAACAAAAATCCCACAACGGTACCAATAAAGAGTATGGTGAGAAGTGGGAAAATGATTGAAGCCGTCTAGGCTTTCTTCTTGCCTAGATCCACAAAGTTCATAGAATCAGCAGACGATCAACCAAATGACCTATCACAGTGTTAAAGAACAAAGCAGTCCCATTAATGAATAAGGTACACTTGATCCAAGCTGTGATATTTTCCATCACCTTCATCTGCAGTGCTTGGTTTTGTTGTATATGTAGTACAAGACTATGAGTCTGAACTGACTCAGCAATTCCTGACAACAACAACAACAAGATATGCAAAGATCATAAATGAGGAGAGCGAAAACTATCCAATTGAAAGTTCCTAGGAGTGCTGATGGCCCAGTTGTAAGCACCCAGCACTTAACCAAACTCACATTGGTTCGAATGCCCCAGGTGCTCAGCAGGCAAAAGATATGGCCATCTGCTTCCATAAAAATCACTATCTTGGAAACCCTAAAGGATGGTTCTACTTTGTTCTTTATGGTGTCTGAGTTGGAATCAACTCAATGGCAAGGACTCTGTTTGACTTTTATTTAAGAAAGTGAGATTTCAGGCTCATTGATTATAAAAGCCATTTAAATTATAGAGAAATTATTATTTACAAAGTATAGTCTTTTCTTTAAGGGTTTAGGTTGTTAATAAACAACAAAATATTCTGGAAGCTGCTTATTGAAATGTGCAATGGTTGTCTGCAAACAGCATTCTTGATTGCTTTTTTTTTCCTTTGCAAAGAGAAATCTCATGTATTTCAGTGAGCTAATTTATAAGCAAAGTGCTCTCGCTCTCTCGCTCTCTCTCTCCCCCTCTCTCTCTCTTTCTCTCTCTCAATTTTTCAGATAAATCCCCATTGGCCTCCCTGAGTTAAATTAGCAGAAGAATAATATTTCATGGCTCATTAGTGCATAGAATCGAGCAGTGGGTCCTTGCCCAGTAGTGTAAAGAGAGAAGCAGTGGTGTGAATCCCATTTTGTTAACTCCACAATGTGCCCATAGACAGCACCCAGAAGATGTGAATTAAGGATTTAACATAACCATGAAGCAACTGACTGACAAGAAAAGAAAAACAGATCTTAATAGAAAGAACTACTTAATCTTAAAACTTTTCTCCTATTTTAATATGGTATTCATTCTATCCTAATTTGTAGTTAATATTTCTGCTGCAACTCTGTGAAGTTTCATGTTTGCAAGCCCCACTTTGCCACATTATGCCAAGCCATATTATGTTTTCATAATTGAATCTTTATATTCAGGCGACTTCTCCAATTGCACTTCAGAAATCTCTAACATAAAGGAGGATATGTCCACCCCAGGAAATCTGTGAGAGAAACCTTTGAAAATATATTAACGAAAATGTATTAGAATCTTTTTGTATTTGTGTTTCTGATACTAATAATAGACTATATTTACAGGTCTTAGAAGAAGTATAGACAGATTGCTTCTTAGAAGTGAGGAGCGTGAGACTTCATCTTACAGATTTGGGACATGTGACCAGCAGAGACCCACTTCCCCACTGCCATGAAGCAAATGCCCACTCCTTGTGCCTCTGTAGGATAGCGTAGACTTGCCCCGTTAGTTTTCAGATGCAATCAAGCTTTCTAGAAGCAGATAATCTCATCTTTCTCCCACCAGCAGATGCCAGTCCCTGAAAAAGTACCTCAAGCTTGGCAAGGAGAGGGGCAGGGGAAAAGAGAACGGTCCTCAAGGAGATGGGTTGAAACCGTCAGTGACTGGCAGCAATCGGAAAAAACACAGCAGTGGTCATGAGGATGGCCTAGGTAGCACCAAGCAGGGTTTTGTTCTATTGTCCATAGAGTTGCTGTGACTTGGAACCAAACTGAATGGCTTCTAACAACAGTTTATATGTGAATTATGACAGACATCCTTGCTCAGCAGATATAGTGACAGTCTCACTTCTCCCATTCAGAAAAACCTACTCACTGCCATTGAGTCAACACGGACTCATTGTGGTCCTCCTGTAGGTTTCCGAAACTATAACTGTTTGTGGGAGTAGAAAACACAGTCTTTCTCCCAAGGAGTTGCTGGTGGTTTTGAACCGAGGACCATTTGCATTGCAGCCCAGTGCATGACCAGAACACCACCAGGGTGCCCCACGTGTTCCATAGTAGACAAAGTATCCTGAAGGAAGTGAAGAGTTCCCCACAGAGGGGGAAGAAAGGAGGCCCACCCACATTCCCTGCTGTCAGCAGGCTACAGCCTGAAGCAGTTTACAAGTGTCCAGTAAAGATTATATCATCTCTTTTAAGAGCCAATAACCTTCACAAAAAGAAGAGGCTGCTTTCAAGTTTTCCTACAAGGCCATTATATGCTGAAGATAATATAATGACACAACCATAAGTGAGCAAGAAACCATCAACCAGGAAATGTCTCCTGTGTGTCTTTATTAGCTCTATTGTGAGATCAGAAACAAAGATGTCATAATTAGAACAGACCAAAAGTTGGTCAGAATATTCAAAAGTATGAAGAAGACAATTTGAAATATTGATTGACATTCACAACCATTAGTTATACATCCCATGCATATATTCCTCTTTGATATGTTAGCCATGGATAGTGTGAACTCCTTATATTTTATAGTTGTTTTCAAACACTATTCAGTTTTGCCTTTGTCTTATTTTTAATTTTCACTTTGTGCATATTTTGAAGCTTAGAGCCCTAGTGGCGTAGTGGTTGTGCACGGGACTGTAGTCCACTGGGATGGAGGTGCAAATCCAGCAGCAGATCTGCAGGAACAAGGTTGGGCCTCCTACTCCCACCACCAGAGGGAAGGGATGACCCCCAAAAAGAATATATTAGAACAATTTATTTTTTTAACTTACTTCATAAGTAGCTTTGTATATGAATTGAGGAGCCCTGGGTGTCATGGCTACTCATAGGGATGCAATTCAAAAGGTCAGAAGTTTGAAACCATGAACTTCTCCATTCTGCTATAAGCCTTCTCAAGTGGTCAAATCAGAGACAACTGTTCAGATAGCTTACCTTTATTAATGGCCAGAGATAGATGGAATGGGAACTCCAGCCTCTGGAGCTAATAATAATGGGGTACATAAATCTCCGCACTGCAGAGAGATGACAGTTTAGCAGAAACATAGTAATTTTGAGTATAACTGACTGGAACTAGGAAGCAGAATAAGCATTTCTAGGAGTATCCAATGTTTGAACAGAATCTATATGAAAAGTTGCAGGGGAAAGCCCACTGTAGGCAGTGGGAAGTGAGGAGTATAAATGAACATTCAGCAGGAAATGAAAAGAAGTGAAAGAGCATAATCCAGGCTGCAAGAAAACACAATGGTGAATGGGAAAGATGGAAATGATGAGGCAAATTAAACCCAGATCCTAAGGGAGCCTGTGAGATCGGTGGTAAAGTCTAATTTTTCTAATAAGGGCCATCAAAGACTATTAAAAGAGGCAGCTCATGAGAGTGACATGATAAGGTTCATGGTTGGGAAAGAAAACTTGGCAGCAATGCAGACAGTAACACCGAAGATGAAGAGACTGCAAGCAGGAAGACCAGTCCAGGGGCTACCTTAGTTGTCAGAGGGAAGCTCGCACCTGACTGATCACATAGTATTTGTATTCTATGGCATTTCATAATTCAGCACTTGGAAATTTCCATGGATGGTAATTGCCTCTGTCTCAGCTAGTTTCCTACATTCAGTCAACAAGTATCTATTTGATGACTGCTTCACACCTGGTACAGTTCTAAAAGCTGGTAACAGAATAATGAACCATCCAAAACCAGCTCCTTCTCCCAGGGTGCTTACATTTTAGGAGGGGCAAACAGAGAAGCCGCAACTGAATGCAATGTCAGAGGCTAATAATGGTGCTGTGACCAAGAGAGAGTGCCAGGCAAACTGCTCTTTTCTTTCAGATAGCCATTGAAGCCCTCTCTGATAAGCTTTTGTAGACATGAATGGAGTGAAAAAGTGAGTCATGGGACTATTTGGGGAAAGAATTACCTAGGTACAAGAAAAAAGAAGTGTTGTGGTCCCAACGCAGGAGCTGCAGAATGAAGCTGAGACCACAGATCAAACACCACAGGGCCAGGTCAACAGTCTTCCACACAATTCATAATGCATTCCTATATCAGGAAGAAAACGCATCACTGCCATTTGGGAACCTTGGGGAATATAAATTAATCACAGCAATTCCATTCTACAATCAGAGAACTCTATGTGTATGTGAGAGAGACAGAGAGTCAGAGAGAAAGCAACAGAGAGACAAAGACATGATTTAATAACACCACTACATGGAACGTTGGGTCAAGCCATGCACACTACAATATAGCAAGAGGTAAGAGGTTAGCGAGGTCATGGACCTTCTGGGGAAAGATTGTATTCAGTTGTTTGACTGGAGTAGCTCATCTATCATTCTATAAGAAAATCTTGTATATCAGGTATTTTTATGACTTAGAATCTTTCCATTACTAGCCATGTAATTATGCCTCTAAAGATGATGGACCTGAGCTGTTAGCTTTTGGGATAATACTACTGACTTCTATCAAGAATTATTAAATAGTGCATAACACACTACCATGAAGTCAATTCCACCTCATCGGAAAAACACAGACAGATAAGAATGGTTTCCTAGGGTTTTTCAGACTGTCATCTTTACAGGAGTAGGAAGGCTCATCATTCTCCCATTGAATGACTGTGGGGGGGGGGGGTGGTTTGAAACCACCAACTTTGCAGTAAGCAGTTCAATGATTGACCCACAAGGCTTCTAGGGCTTATTAAGAATCACATAAGGGGGCTGAGCCCCGGTGGCGTAGTGGTTGTGTGTGGAACTGCAGCCCACTGGGTTGGTGGTTCAAATCCAGCAGCAGCTCTCCAGGAGCAAGGCTGGGCCTCCTACTCCCACCAGAGGGCAGTGATGCCCCCCCCCCAAAAAAAAGAATTCCATAAGGACTCGTGAAAATTCAATATAGTCACATTACTTTACATTCATTATATAGTCTAGGAAACAGGATGTTACATTCTTTGGATAGTGGGTGAATACAGTCTTGAAGTCTAGTCCTGATTTTTCTTTAGGCATCTCAACAAGCTTCATATTTTAGCAATGATCATCAACTGTGCTGAGAGGCATTCACTTTTGTGTTTTATCTTCAGTCACCTTGAAATAGTTAGGTTTTGTGTCAACTTGGCTAGGCAGGATTCTCAATAGTTGGACAGGTCAGTCCTATTGACCCCCACGATGTGATCTAACCTAATGCAATCAACTCCATGAGGGGATCAGCTGTGAGCCGCTAAGCAGTGGTGGGAAGATTAGACTGGGGTGCAATACACTCGTTCAAGTCATAGCTCTGATGAAGTGGAAGGAAAGTTCTTGAGGGTATGGCCTACTTTCTATGAGTAAAAGCTATGGGAAAGCTAGCTCCTTTTTTTTCTTTTTGCCGAGTATGGACTGTGTATCTGACTTGTTGACTTCATTTCTGTAGTGGTTCTCAACCTTCCTAATGCTGCAACCCTTTAATACAGCTTCTCATGCTGCAGTGGCCCCCACTCCAACCATACAATTATTTTTGCTGCTACTTCATAACTGTAATTTTGCTACTATTAAAAGTCGGGCAACCCCTGTCAAAGGGTCATTCAACCCCCAAAGGGGTTTTGACCCACAAGTTAAGAACCACTGCTTCAGACATGAGAGCCTATGGTATTGCTTGCTGACCCTGGGAGTCAACCATAAACTGCCATCTGGCCTGTCAATCTTGGGTTCACTCACTTTTTCCATTCCAAGCCTAACCAACTGGACTTGGTTTCAACTGTTTCTGCACTCTGTGATGTTCCTGCACATTCTGAATGTATCAGTAACCAAAGCTATAGAAGGCATTAGAATCCAGTTTAATGATGACGCACAGACTTGAAACCAGACTGGATTTTCCTGCATCTACCCTAGTAGTATAATGGATTATGTGTGGAGCTGCTAACTACAAGGCCAGCAGTGCAAAACCACTAGCCACTCTACAGGAAAAAGAAGAGACTTTCTAATCCCATGAAGAGTGGCAGTTTCAGAAATCCACATAAACAGATCCAGCCTGTCCTATAGGGTCACTGTGAAATGCAACCAACTTGATGGCAATGAGTTTCACCTTGGGATTTTTGAGCTTTGATAACAGTGTAAGTCATTTTCTTGAGATGTCACTGGCTTTGCTTCCTCTTGAAAGCAAGCCAAAAGCACACATGATCAGCAATTTCTCCATATCTGATAAGAATCCCTCT
>PVJH01034171.1:0-20860 GCA_004026705.1 Nesogale talazaci | reverse complement strand
GGCCCGTTGACCTTGACTCGTGGCATCCCCACAGGTGTCAGAGGAGCACTGTGCTCTAAAGGCTTTTCAGTAGGGGATGTGTCAGGAGTAACGCCAGGCCTTTCTCCCATAGACTCGACCCCAGTGATTCTCAAGCTGTGCATCGAGACTCCTTTGGGGATCGAATGACCTTTCACAGGGGTCGCCCGATTCATAACAGTAGCAAAATGAAATGCTGAAGTGGCAACGAAAATAATTTTATGGTTGGGGGGGGCGTCACCACAACCTGAGGAACTGTATGAAAGGGTGGCAGCATTAGGAAGGTTGAAAGCCACTGCTTTTAGTTGAATGCTAAAACCTGAAACTTCCCAGGGTCACCCTAGGGTTAATTAGCACGCATGATTTTTGGCAGCAGAGGCTTAGGCTTTGGGCTGATTACCGCCGGTTCAATGTTTCAAAGCTACGAGCCCCTCTGCAGGAGAACAATGAGTCTGTTTACTAGGCAGGTCCCCATCTTGGAAAACCAATGAACAGTTTTACTCTGACCTATAGGGTCACTGTGAGTCTGATGGAATCAACGTGGCGGCAGTAGATATTTACTGGCAACAGTGGGGGTCATGAGGACTCAGAGAGGCTCATTTCGTAAATCACTGGTGCTGAGTCTTTGCCTGGAACCTTTGTAGTGCCTCACTTTGTGGTTGCTGGGGGCAATCAAGTGAGTTCTGACAGTGACCTTCTGCACAACGGAAGCCGCACTGCTCTGTGTCCTGTGCCACCTGCCCAAGCCTTTGTTGCAGTTCCTGTGTCAGTTCTCCTTGTGGCTGACACTCCACCACACACGATGTCTTTCTCCAGGGACGGATCCCTTCCGACAACATTTCCTTCACACCCCTGCTTCTGTTTGGCCAAATCCTCCCTTAGAATAACCCCAACGGGAAGGGATATTTCCAACTTCTGGAAGGAGCTCTGGAGAGTTAAGGATCTCTGAAAATGTCAGGTGGGATGAAAAGGTAACTAATATCTATCTTTCAGATTGAGATTTTGTTATGGTTCTCGATTGTCTTATCCCCTCCTTTTGGGGGGACGGCACAGAGACTATACGTCCTAGAGAGTTATGTTATCCCCACTCTCAACTCCCTTACTGATATTCGACTGGCCCAGTGATGGTCTTTGGCCACTAGAACCAGTGGATGTGGAATACACCCCAGATCTCTGCTCTGCCCCTCGATGACAAGAATGACGTGTACCCATAGTGCTGCCTCTTCAGGCTAACTTCCAGAGTGAAAAGACACAAGACAGGGTATACAACATGAAGACAAACATGAGATGTTAGCGCTGTTTATTGCTGTTTATTGCCAAAGCAAAACTGACTGTGACAGGGGCGATAGGAAATCACTGCAGAGGTTATCTTGTTTCTTGTGGGTTTTCATTAAGTGATACATAAGCCAAACCCTCTGCATCGAATCCATTCCAACTCATACCAGCTTAATACAGGGTCTCCCAGGCTGTAAATATCCATGGAACCAGACAGCCTCATTGTTCTCCCTGTGAGGGGCAGGTCAGTTTGAACCCGCTTGCAGCGAGCAGGCCAACACAGTGATGGGCTCTTTCACTGCTAAGTAGCCCATATTCTCTCATGGTGATTTCACTTCCATTTGTACAATGAATGGACTCAGTGAAATTGACACTCCTCCCCCCATTCAAGTTTATCACTTCCCTTCCTCTACAATATAATATACTTGAAAACTGACAGTGACCTGCGATGTCACATTGTGGTCTCCTGGTACCGGGTGATCACATTTGCCTAACATTAAATTGAGATAATGATTGCTAGAAGCAATCTTAAGCAGATCTGTCATCTAACTGTTTGAAAGGCCATGTCGAATGCTCATTCCAGATAATTTAATCACTGGGAGTAGCTAATGCTTCAATCATTCAGGGCAAGAGAGTGCATCCTCTCATCCCCTCCCCCTTGCTGAAATAGAAATCTCAGGGCCCCATGCGGCCCTCCATGTCCAGACACATCAAACCCTGGCAGGCAGGTGGACATGTGGGTCAGTGATCAGGAGAGGTAGGTCCTAACCTGAGCCATCTGTGTCACCCTAGATAAAAATCATCGACTTCTCCCACCGACGGAAGAACAAAGACAATTTTTTTTGTACTGACATATCAGACAAGGGCCTAATCTCTAAAATCTGTTCAAAACTTCAACACTCAATGTGTTAGATAGGGTTCTCTAGAGGAACAAAACCAGGACACTAATAATTCCCTTTATATATTTATATAGATAGAAAGATATCTAACATAAGAAATAAATAGTTAACTAATCTGTAAAGCAATACAAATGGCTCAGTGCAAGTCACTTGCATGAGACAGCTAGTACACTGGCAGTCCTTGGAGTCTTGAGGGCCGCTGAGTCGTCCTCTGCAGAGCAATTCAGGTTATCCGGCCATAGGCAGCAAACAGCAAAGCAGGTCACCCACAGTCAGTCAGATGACAGAGTCTGACATTCCCCAGCTCAAGAGATGCATATTCCAGGAGGGTGGCGAAGCAGGGCTTGAAGGAACCTCAACTCACAGTGACACAGTCCACGGATGAGGTGTCCCATAGGTAGTGTAGCTTGGAGATCGAGGCACAGGACGAACAAGGCAGCCGGCTGGTCCAAAGATCCAAGAGCAAGCCATTTATATCTCCACCCTTCAATTGATCTTACGCGTGTTCATTGGCCATGTTGCCACAAGAAATCTACCTATCTTCTTTGGCCATGTTGGCACAACAAGCCTACCTATCACACTCAATAAGAAAAATTTGATAACTCAATTAAAAAACGTGCAGGGAACATGAACAGCCAGTGTATCAAGGAAGACATTTGGGTGGTCAATATGGAGTAGTGATCGTGACCGCTAGCTAGAGATGCAAATCAAAACAAAGATGTGATACCATTTTACCCGAGAATTGATAGCCAAGTTCAAAAAAGCAGAAAGCAGCAGCTGGAGGATGTGTAGAGAGATTGGAGCCCGCATACACTGCTGGTGGGACCGTGAGACTCTAGAACCACCGTGGAAAGTGGCAGGCACCACCTCAAACAATTGGGAGCAGAGATAGCATATGACCCAGCAATCAGGCTCCTTGGTATTTACCCTACAGAAATAAGGAAAACAGCAGGAACAGATATATGCACATCCATCTTCATCAAAGCCCCAGTCACAAAAGCAAAATGATGGTGGAAACAAGCCAGCAGCAGGAGAATGGATAAACATTGGTCCATACACACAGAGGACTACTCTAAGTCCCTTGACGTGGATGGATTTGGAGGACATGGTGCTGAGTGAAAAGTCTCTCACAAAAGGACAAATATTGGATGAGACTACTGATATGTAAAAAAAAAAAAAAGTAAGAAAAGGTCTTCATACCACAAGGAACAGATTTTGGAGTTGTCGCCAAGAGTCAATTAAGAAAGTAGGGGGAGACGGTGGGTGGTGGTAGTGGAGTTGGCATATGACTGCCCAATGCACAGAAAGATCTCAGCCCCTACTGGAGACGTTCCCATAGGATGGATATCCCGCACTTCCTGGCAGTGAGAAATTACACTTAAAAGCTAGACCCAAGTTTATAAAAGTGGGAGAGCATCAACGCCTACTGACAGACTCACCTTTGCTATCGACCAGTGGCAAGAGCTGCTTCCGTGAGTTCTGTTCCTCCATGGCACAGTCAAATTCCCTGCAGCCCCTAAAGCAACACAGTCAGCCAAACCTCTTACCTTTCTGGCCTCTTGGAGCTCTGGAGGATAGGCAATTCCATGGGTGACTTTGTTCAGACATATTCACTACTCAAGCTACGTTTTCCCCATTTGTCCCTCTTTCTCCACTTGTCCTTCTTTGTTCTCCAGGGCCCTCTCCCATTCACATGCCCTGCCTGCCCAGTGCAGCACACAAATGTACACTGTAAAAGGAGTAGGAATCCCACCCACAAAGTGGTTTTACTTTTTTTTCTTTCGGTTTTTGTACTTTTGTTCTATTATAATACTACCTGGGCTGAGCCCTCGTGGTGTAAGTGGTTGAGTGCGGGACTGCGGCCAGCGGGCTTGGTGGTTCAAACCCAGCGGCAGTTCTCAGAAGCAGCACTGGTAGTGCCCACGACCACCAGAGGCAGTGATGCCCCCCCCCAAAACAAAACAAAACAAAACAAAAATACTTCTTGTTGGTTATTGTTTTCATTTTCTCCTACTTCCCCTCCTGGTGTCCTCCTCTGATGTGATCCATCCCTTTTGAGAATATGCATCCCCCTAGGCAAGAACCAGGCAGGTCTGCAGGTTCCAGTACACTCACTGCAACAAGAGCTTTTTTATCCCTCTGAGTGTCCAGGTATGCCCACACTGCCATAACAATAGAGCTTTAGCACCCACACGCAAGCCACACCCAAGCCCTTTATTTCTTTTGTCCACCCTTTTACGTGCACATCCACTCGTTATCTCTTTCTAATCTCTCTTTTTTCCCTTGTGAAATATATGTCCACGAAACTTATTAATTCGAATTACTTCTCTTAAAATACACCCCCCTTTATTTTTACAGATCTGTTCATAGAAAGCTGTTTATTTTTGCTATCATTACTTTTATTTTATTCTGTTATACCCCTTACTTTCTCCGTGTGCCCATCGAGTACGGCTCGAGTACATTCCACGAGGGCAGCTAGAGAAAAAAAGAACAGTCACCTCTAAAGGAGAACCGATAAGGGTAAGCTCAGACTTCTCAGCAGAAACTATGCAAGCAAGAAGGAAATGGAGTGGCATAGATAAAGCTCTGGAAGAAAAAGAACCACGAAAAACAAACAAAAAACCCCCTGCTAATCAAGAATCCTACATCCTGTAAACAGGAAGAGGAAACAAAGGTATTTATTTCCAGATGAGGAAAAGCTAAAGGAATTTGTAAACATAAGATGAGCATTACAAAAACCATTAACCAGATCACTATAGACAGAGAATCAAACAGCAGGCAAATCTGAGACAATCACACAACACACCACAACTCAGAAAGCGATACAAGGAAAGCAGCACTCAAAACAACATAGAAATAGAGGAACAAAAATACCAATAAAACCACAAAGCAGGGGGAGGGACCAAATGCGAGCACAGTAAAATGACAGTAACAGTGTCGTGACAATCACGACAATGAATGTCAATGGATTTAATGCACCAATCAAAAGACAGAACGTAGTGAACTGGATTAGAAAACCATATGCTCAAAGCCAAAAATAGACTAAAAACCCAAGGATGGCAAAAAAACCAACCAAGTCAAGCACAATCATAAAAAGGCAGGAGTGATAATGCTGATATCTGATAGAATAGGCTTCAGGACAAATGACATTCATGAGAGACAAGAATGGATGCAACATAGTGATTAAAGGAATAATACCCTGGGAGCATATAACCTTACTGAAACGTAAGAGTATTCAGTGAGAGACCTTCCAAACACATCAGTCAGATTTTCATAGAGTTGAAGATAGAAATAAACAGCTCACAATAGTGGTAGAATATTTCAATACACGATTCTCAAGGAAAGACCGGTCACTAGGAAAGAAATCCTAAAGAAAGAAACAGAAGAGTTGATTGGCCCAATCAACCAGCTCAACTTCACAGACATAGACAGAGCACTCCGCCTGTAGATAGCATGGTATATGTTCTCCTCCAATGTACACGGCACATATTCTATAATCAGTCACATGTTAGACCCAAAAGTAAGTCTCAACAAACTCAAAAGCATTGAGATCCTACAACCTTTTTGGTCAGATCACATGCAATAAGACTGGAAACCGGCAATAAAAAGAACAGGAACATAGAGACAAACATATGGAGACTAAAGAGCACACTACTCTACCATGTCTATATAATAGATAAATGAGGGATGACGTGAAGAAATTTCTGGAAATAAATGAGAATGATAACATGCCAGTCAAAACCTTTGAGACACAACAAAATTACTTATCAGAGGGCAATTCATAGCAATCAACACACACATGCAAAAAGAGGAGAATTCTAAAGTCGACACCTTAACAAAATACTTCCAGCATCTATAACATGGACAACAGCTATGACCCCTCCAACAACAGAAGAAAGACAACAAATCAGAAAAATTAGAACTAACAGGAAAACAATGGAAAATCAACAGAACAACAAATTGTTTTTTTTGAAAGGATTAACAAAATCGAAAAACTGCTGACAAGCTTGACAAAGAAAAAAAGATACAAACATTTAGAATTAGAGATGAAAAGGATGACATCATAACAGATCCAAATAAAATAAAATGAATGATAACACATTGCTATGAAAGATTGTACTCCAACAGGTTTGAGAATCTAGAAGAAATGGATAACTACCTGTCAATACAACATCTCTCCAAATTAATGCAGGTCAATGTAGAAAACCTGGATAGACAGGAATGAAAGAAGAGAGAAAGTCATCAAGAAGCTTCTAAAGACGAAAAGCCCAGGACCAGATGGATTCACAAGAGAATTCTCCTAAGTACTCAGAGGAAATCTGTCACCAATTCTATACAGACTACTCTGAAATATCAAAAGGGGCAGCAGACACCCAAACTCAGTCTATGAAGCTAATATAACTTCGATACCAAAACCAAGCAAAAACTCCACAAAGACAGAAAACGACAGACCAATGTCCCTCATGAAATGCTCAACAAAATTCTGGCCAATGGAATCCAACACCATGTCTGAAAAAAACAAAAAGCCCACAAAAAAAACCATTATGACCAAGTGAGATTTATATCAGGGAGGCAAGAATGGTGTAACATTCTAAAACAACAAGTGCAATACACCACATACACAAGACAAAGAATAAAAACCACATGATCCTATGGATAGGTACATAAAAAGCATTTGACACTAGCAAACACCCATTTCTTTTTTTGGGGGGGCATCACTGCCTTCTGGTGGTGGGAGTAGGAGGCCCAGCCTTTGCTCCTGTGGAGCCGCTGCTGGAATTGAACCTCCATCTCAGTGGGCCGCAGTCCCATGCACAACCACTACGCCACCAGGGCTCAGCCCTGCAAACACCCATTTCTAATAAAAACACTCAATAAGATAGGAATAGAAGGGAAACTTCTCAACATAGTAATGGCTATAAATAAATAAATAAATAAAAAGAAAATGACCAATATTACATTCAATGAGGATAAAGCTGAAAAGATTTCCCCTGAAAACTGGAACTAGATAAGAGTGCTCCTTATCACTACACCTATTCAACATTGTGCTGGAAGTCTTAGCCAGTACCATTAGACAATAGAAAGAAAGGAGATAAAATTGGGTAAAGAAAAAGTGAAACTCTCAAAATTTGTAGTTGACAGAATTTTATTCATCTAGACTCCAAGGATTGTGCAAAAAATGACTGTTGGAAACAATTGAGGGATTTGGTGGGATACAAGATTAACAAGCCTAAATCAGGAGGATTTCTATATAGCAGTAAAGAGAGCTCCAAAAAAGACATCAAAAAAGCAATATCACTTAGAATAAGAGGTAAAGGGGAGCTGATGTCAAGGAGTTCAAGAAGGAACTGTACAGCTGTACAACACTGTTTGATGTAATTGTACTATGGGTGATACGATATCTGTGTTAACCCCAATAAAGTGGTTTTGAAAAATATAAAAATAAATTTTAAAAATAGCCACACAAAAGATGAAATATCTAGGAATAAACCTAACCAAAGAACCAGAAGACTTGTACAAAGAAAAACACAGAAGATTATTACAAGATACCAAAAGAGATCTACAAAAAATGGAAGACTTACATGTTCATGGATAAGAAGACTTAATATTGTGAAAATGTCAATACTACCTAAAGCAATCTACAAATCCCAACTTACTTCTTTAAAGGAATGGAAAAACGCATGACCAACTAGGCTAAGAAAGGACTTTCTCAAATAGGAGGACAAAGTAGGAGGCCTTGCAATACCTGACCTCAAAACCTAATACCCTGCCACTGTGGTCAGCACAGCCTGGTACTGGTTCAATGATAGATCAATAAACCAACAGGACAGAATAGAAAACTCAGAAATAAAAACATCAGGTAACTGATTTTTGACAGGGGATTAAAAATATTAAATGGGGAAGTGACATTCTCACCAACAAATGGTGCGAGGGGAAATTGTATCTCTGTCTGCAGAAGAACAGAATGGTATCAATACCTTACCCCATGTGCCAAAACCAACTCAAGATGGATTAGAGACCTTAATGTAAAGCCCAGCTCAACTTCACAGACATAGACAGAGCACTCCACCTGTAAACAGCATGAATCACCAATGAGACATTTGTAACAAATGAAGGGTCTTATTGCAGGGCACACCCAGGTTATGGAATATAATGAAGGAACACGCCCAATAGAAAACAAAAATAGTTGATTGGGACTGTTCAAAAAAACAAAACAGTTACATCAAAAGAGTTCATTAGGTGGGCAGGAGGTGGGCAATAAAAAGTTCATCAGAAGAATGAAATGAGAACCTATGAATTGGGAAAAATTATTTAGCAATGGCATAATGAACATGGGACTAATTACTCAAATTTATAGAATTCTGCAACATCTCAAGAAGAAAAAAACAAATGTTCTGTGAAAAGGTGGACAAAGGCCATGAATAGAAAAATTCACAAAGGACAACACTTTAATGGCTAACAAGCACATGAAGACATGCTCACCATCACTAGCCTTTTGGGAATGAAAATGAAAGCAGAGGAGATCTCATAAAACAACAAATGCTGGAGTAGGTGTGGAAAGATTGGAACTCTTAGACACTGCCGGTGGGCTTATAAATATGTACAACCACCATGGTGCTACCTGAAGCAACTGGGAAGAGAAATACCATACATGCCAGCAACACTTTTGCTGGGAACCTACCCTAAAGAAATAAGAGACAGAACACAGACATATGATCTCCCATGTTCATTGTAGCACAGCTCACAATGGCAAGAAGCTTGAGGGCGCCCAAATGCCCCTCAGTAGGAGAATGGGTAATGAAATCCGGGTTCCTGTATAGAATGGACTTTTATGCCTCCCCCCAATATAGCCATGAAATCATGAAACACCTCCTGACACGGATGGACCTTCACTTATGCTGAGTGAAGTGAGTCAATCACAAAAGGACAAAGAGTGCATGAGTCCACTACTTAAAGAACAAGCACCCAAACAAAGGCAAGATTCTGTTCTCGAGTCATGCCATGTACTAATCCAAGGAAAGAGGTGGAGAGGCCGCCTAGTGTCCTTGCATAAGAACACCTCTAAAACGACCGAGGGAAATACATGTGGATGAAGCCTTTGGGGAATCCCCTATGACCAGAGTCCAGGGATATGAATAGCCTTGCTACCATCCAGCATGCCATGGAGAATTGATTACTGTTGACGCACTCGGGGTAAAATTTTTTGGGGGAGGGAGCATCACTGCCCTCTGGTGGGAGTAGGATGCCCAGCCTTGCTCCTGGAGAGCTGCTGCTGGATTTAGAACCGCCAGCCCAGTGGGCTGCGTCCCCCGCACAACCACTATGCCACCAGGGCTCAACCCAATTGGGGTAAAATTTAAACACCTTATCATTTGCTCTCTCTTTGACCCATTTTAAATGTGTTCTAGTTTTAAAAATTTTCTTCTCTTTTCAGTTGAGCTTTCCCTCTTCGTTATTGTTGGTTCTTTGTTGTTGCTGTTGTTATTTTGGTTTTTCTAAAAATGTTTTTCTGTGTATGAAATCCAGGATAGGTGGTCTATACAGACAGTAACTGGATTAATGGTTCCTTGGGGGTATGGCGGGGGTGGGAGGGGGTTGGTGGAAAATGGGGAGCAAAGAACGATGATAACAAGAAGGAAGGAAACAGCTATGCATCAATCACTGTGAGCGATTCCTTGTTTCTCCCTTTCTCACCCCCTCTTCCCCCTCCCCTTCTGGAATCGCTATTCCTACTCCAGTTCCTGGATTCTGTGTGTCATGAGTTCCCATTCCTTTCTATACCTGTGTACACGTTCCGGTCCAGTCTGAATTGAGAAGCAGCACTAGCGGCATGGTAGTGCGCCAGGTGGGGTGGGGTGAAGAAGCCTCAAGGAATCAGGAAGAACAATAGGGGAAGGGAGACAGCGATTGATGTGAGCGATGAAAATAATAACAACGTACACTCTATCAAGGCTTATGAGGGTGGGGGAGGAATGAAAAAAGAAGTGATCCCAAGGTCTTAATGGAAAGTAAATCTTTTGAGAATGATGAGAGCAACAAATGTACAAATGTGCTAGAAACAATGGATGGATGGATGGATTATGATAAGAGTTGTATAAGCCCCTAATAAAATTATTTCTTTAAAAAGGAGAAAGAAATATCTAGAAAAGAATGAGGGCAACATCTATATCAACATGCCTGATTCAATTGATGTATGGGTTGTGATAAGAGTTGGGTGAGCCTCTAATAAAATGACTAAATAAAAAAGAATGAAGAAAATGTGATTCTACAAAAGTGATTGTACAATTCTTAATATGATTGAACTATTGAATCATACGATTTGTGGGTTATAGGCCCCTATTGTTGTTTTAAAACAACAATGACAGTTTGACAGAGAAGGTTTCACCTCAGCTGCGGTCAAGTTTTCGACATGGAAGCAGAAGGAGAAGACCATTTAGTGGCTGCCACCCAACATTGTGCTCAGTCACCCTAAATCAACAGACAATCCTACAAGAGTGAGAGGTAAACTTTAATGGAAATTAAAGTGCAGATGATGAAGAGGGGCCTGCATATTTTGTAGAAGGCAATGCCATTTCTATTGCTGGGTGAACTGGGTAAACCAACTTCCTGCTGAGAAAAAAATGCTTAGCCATAATTATATAGAACCCAAGGGAGATTATGCCTGGTATTATGTTCTCCCTACCTCCCCTCCGAATCACTGCCCTGGTGGGAGTAAGAAGCCCAGCCTTGCTCCTGGAGAGCTGCTGCTAGATTTGAACCGTCAACCCAGTGGGCCACAGTCCCGCACACAACCACTACGCCACCGGGGCTCAGCGTGATACTATGTTCTTAATTGAACACTTTTGACCTGGCTTCTAGCCTGCCCTCGGTGACCCAGGCTGTGGGCTGCAGACGACTGGGACTTGATAGTCCATCCTTCTGAGGCCTACAGTATCCTTCACAGGCCCTATCAATAGTTCACTCCTACTGAGTGAACTAGGTTTAATCTCTGTGGCGGTCATGTGCTTATGGTAATTTCATGATTGAAATAGGGGTGGAGTCTAGCCTGTTAATCTGGAGATAGCCCTTGAGTAGCCAATGAGGCCTCCGTGTGGGCATGGCTTTCTCCTGAGACTTCTGGGAAATCTCCCGATATTTCCCTAGTGGAGATGAGAAGCTATCACCCCAGTTTTTGGGAGTTAGTCTCAGAGACAACGAACTAAGGACGAGATAAGATGGCAGCATCCCAGGAGCTGGAGGAGCCAGAGAAGGAGTCACATGGCCTTACCCTGATGGAACCAGACCTCTGAAGCTGGAGAAGCCCCATGGAGACCCCTGCCAGCGATGAGTTGCCTCTACCACCACTGAATGCTGTTGATGGACCCTGAGCCCTGGAAGCAAGGAGCCATGGGGAGACCCCTGCCAGTGCCAGAATTCTGCACCCACTGACCTGTGACTTCATATGTTGGAAGGAGACATTATAGACTGATATCGGGCATATGGGCTATTATCAGACTTATGACTTTTGGCTGGACTGGGTTGGGTTGCTTTCTCAATGTCGCATTCCTCTTGTATATAAACCTTTCCCTTATATCCATGTGTGTGTCTATGAACTTTGTTTCTCTAGTTTACCCGGACTATCACAACCTCAAACTCACTTGTAGCAGATTTAAGGAACCTACATTCTCCTTCAACCGTAAGCCTGAAATGCCCCAGTGTGAGAAGAAGCCACGGTGATAGACTTGAGACTTGGTGCTCTTGGACTGAGTTCAGCTGTCTTGCTTTCAGGGTGCCCAATGAACAATGGCCCAGAACTGCCCTATAGCTAAGATTTTAACCTTCTCCTTGCATTCTTATGACATTCTTACGACATTCTTAGTCATCTGGCAGGCTTGGTTCTGTCTTGGTGAATGAGAGTTATAGAATGTTTCGCCCTATCCGCAACCTCCATTGTTTGTGTAAACAGTGACAAAGAGTTCAGTCTGTACAAGTCAAGAGCTCATGACTGGGGATCTGAAGTTGGCTTCTGCTTGTAGAATTTCCTGTTCTCAACACTCCCTGAGCAGAAGCAGTCATCAAGAAATCAAAGGATGCCTCACATTGGGCAGATCAGCCGCCCAGGACCTCTTTCCAGTGTTAGAAGAGCAAGGATGGGCTGAGCCCTGGTGCCATAGTGGTTGAGTGTGGGACTGCAGCCCACTGGGTTGGCGGTTCAAATCCAGCAGCAGCTCTCCAGGAGCAAGGCTGGGCCTCCTACTCTCACCAGAGGGTAGTGATGCCCCCCTCCCCCAAAAAAGAGCAAGGATGTCACCTTGAGACTAAGGGGTGCCTGGCCCAAACCATGGTATGTTCAGTGGCCACCCCTGTGAGTGAAAGCTGGGAGAGGACTAAAGAAGACCAGAGACAAATTAATGCATTTGTATTGTGATGTTGAAGAAGAGTTTTAAAAGGACCATGGACTGCCAGAGAACAAACAAATCTGTCTGGGAGGAAGTACACCTAGAACGTTGATTTGAAGTGAGGATGGAAAGACTGTCTTAGGTACTTTGGATGGCTTACCAAGAGACACCAGTTGATGGAAAAGGGCAGCGTGCTTGGTGGAGAGTCAGCACAATAGAGGGAGATTCTCGAGAAGAGGGATTGACGCCGTGGTGACAAGGGGCTCAAGCCCGATGACAGAGGGGAGGATGGTGTGGCAGGGCAGTGGTTTGGGCTATTGGGCACAGGGTCGCTTTGAGACGGGGCTGACGCAGTGACTGTGTCTACTGAAACTGACGGCCATGTCTTTCTCTGGCCAAATGTCTGGTTGTGGGTTCAAAGTGGTGACCTTTGGGCTAGTAGCTGAGTGCTTTAACCACTCTGCCAGCCGTTCTCCTGAGAGATAATTATTTTTCTGTTTCTTTTTTTCCAAGATCATTTTATTGGGGCCTCTCTTAGAACAACCCATGCATCAATTGTATCAAGCCTATTTGTATCTATGTTGCCATCATTCTTTTCTAAATATTTACTTTTTAGTTGAGCCCTTGGTATCAGCTTCTCCCTTTTCCCTCCTTCTCCCCACCCCCTGTGACCCCTTGATAAACGATACATTATTATTTTCATATTTTTTACTGACTGCTTTCTCCCTTCCTCCATGGTTTCTTCCCCCAGAAGATAATTCTTGACACTGCAAACCAATGATTCACACTGCAAAAGTGTTTTTGCAACACATTCTCTGTTGTAATTGAAGTTTGCAAGAATTTATCTGCAAATTCATAAGCATCTCAATTACAAAGCGAGATGCAGATTTTTAGTCTTTGGTTTCCTGGGACTTTCCTCTGTGGTGATGATTATTTCAGTTCATCTTTGTGTTCTGTCTGTCTTTCTCTTCCCTAGATGCCTCTAGAACCTTCCTTGTCCTCTCCTCCTTTGTCCTCTCAATGCCATTGTCTCTTCTCTAGGTTTCCCGGATTCCTGGCAAAAAGCCAACCCTGCCACAGAGGGTGTAGGCTATCCATGACTCAGCAGTCCAGCACTATTGTCAAAAAAAAAAAAGCAAAGATGATCCTGGGTACCAGAAATAGGGAGCAGGCATAACTGATCCATGAGGTCATCCTCTTGTTATGTTCAAGCTTTGTCCAGGCACTGCATAGCCCAGCCTTGACGACGTTCAGATAATTTGGGCAGTACCAAGGTGGGAGTTCCATATCTAACACTCAGATGAAATAGGCAAAAATCCCCCCAAGCATGCTACCCTACTCTTGGGATGATGTTGTAAGAATTGTAAACGTTAGCAAAATATTAAGAAATATGTCAACTCTAAATGAGTACAAACTGTAAAGTGTACTTGATTTTATTTTTCACACACCACCCTTTATCCAAGACAAAAAGAATTGGCTTCTCTTTTTTCTAAGTTATACTACGTTTAAAGTCGTACTGGTATCTATTAGATCGGTGGAGTTATTTTTTTTGTAATCAGAGAAGCAGGGTTCATCTGTTCATTCTTTCAACAAACATTTTGTGAATGTTTATTTGTGTGTGAGAAGTACTGCAAATAAGACCTAAATTTGCTCATAGCGAAATGATTAGCAGATGACTTATTCGTTGGCATTTACCTTCGGATCATTGAGTTAGATATTACCTAAGCACTTTCACTCAGGTGACCAGTGTCAAACTGCTATGGGTAGCCTACATTCTTTAGAAATAAAATTCCGGGCTGAGCCCCGGTGGTGTAGTGGTTGTGCGCAGAACTGCGGCCCACTGGGACAGAGGTTCAATTCCAGCAGTGGGGCTGGGCCTCCTACTCCCACCACCGGAGAGCAGTGATGCCCCTCCCGCCCCACCCCCCCAAAAAAAAGAAATAAAATTCCAAGGAATAAATTCTCTTCTATGATGAGAAAAGTCTCCATTGGAGTCAGTGGATCTACATAGAGAGAATTTTCTTCTGTAGCATTCCCCTCCCCTCCCCTACATACAATGTCATGCGTGATTTCAAATACTGGTAAAAATGTATCAGCTGTGCCCCTTTCTTGTGCCCTTTTAAGGTTGCTGCCAAACTTTAAGAGGCTAACACAGAAGGGGAAAGCAAGTTTCCATCAATAACCCAGTGACCAGGTCAGAAGAACTCTTTGGATCCTGTCTGGAGTCACAGCTGAAAAAAAAAAAAAAAAGAAAGAAAGGAAATGTATCAGCTGAAATTTGGCAACTCACCTGTAACCCGTGGGAGCTGGAACTTCATGAGAGGGTCTTGTTTTCTGGTCTCAAACGTTTTCTTTCTCTGTTGGCTATAGACTTCACTCTTCTTGGGAAAGATCTGAGTTTTCCCTGACTGGTTTGCACCTCACACTGGTTCTGGATTCCACAGGTTATCCAGTGATTGCCCTGGAAGGGGTCCTGGGATTCAAAGGCTCTGGGGCCTTATTTTTTCCCAAGTCTTGGTAATTTTGAAGCAATAGATGGCCTGGACTATTCTCTTAGCACTGGCGGAAGCTGGTTGCGTTTCTGTCCGAGAGGCAGGGATTTCCCGAAGCTGCCAAGGAGAGAACACTGATGTTGACAGGGAAACTGCCTGGGCCTCTAAGACATCTGTTGGTTTTACTCTGGTCCAAAACTATCCCCTCAGTTAAGCCTGGCTTCCATTGCATCAAGGAACAAGCTATAAGCTACCCTTGGATGGGCTAGTCTTCTTAGAATGATAAAGGGTGACTTCTTTAAAATATGGCTTTCATGTAATAAAGGAGCCCTAGGGACTCTCTGAGATAAGCGCTGGACTGCTAACCACAGACTGGCCGTTCAAACTGACCAGCCACTCCCAGCGAGAATGAATGATGGACCGGCGCTCCATGAAGATTGACAGTCTTGGAAATCCTCTAAAGGCTGATGGTGAGTTAGAATCCACTCGACGCAGTGGGTTTGGTTCTGTTTGCTTTGGGGCCTTCGTGAAATACAGCCTTACACAACTCCACTATGCTCCGTCTTAAATGAATAACCCGTTGTCACCGAGTGGGTGCCAATTCACGGTGGCTCCATGGATGTCAGAATAGACCACGGCTTCCCATTGGTTGAATTTTGGAAGGAGATTACCAGGCTTTTCAACGGAGGTACCTGTAGGTTGGCTTAAATTCCCAGTCTTGGGGTAAGCAGCTGAGCATGTTCGCCTTTTGCCTCCATCAGGGATTCCCTTAAACTGATGAAACAAGAAGTCAAATCCTTTCCCGCTGTGGCGGTTGTGTGCCGATGTTAATTTCATGATGGAGATGTAGGGGTGGAGTCTTGTCTATTAATCTGGAGATAGCCATTGAGTAGTCAATGAGGCCTGCGTGTGGGCATGGCTTTCTCCTGAGACTTCTGGGAAATATCGCGATATTTCCCTCATGGAGATGAGAGGCTATCTCCCCAGTTGTTGGGAATTAGTGTCAGAGACAGCAAACTATGGACAAGACAAGATGGCAGCATCCCAGGAGCTGAAGGAGCTGAAGGAAAAGCCACATGGCCTTACCCTGATGGGACCAGATCTCTGAAACTGAAGAAGCCACGTGGAGACCCCTGCCAGTGCTGAGTTGCTCCTGCCACCACTGGCCCTGAGCCCTGGAAGCAAGGAGCCATGGGGAGACCCCCACCAGCGCCGGGACTCTGCACCCACTGGCCTGTGACTTCATGAGACGGAAGAGACTTTATAGACTGATATGGGGCATATGGGCTAGTATCAGACTTATGACTTTGAACTGGACTGGGCTGGGATGCTTTCTCAATGTCCCATTCCTCATGTATATAAACATTTTCCTTATATACATATGCATGTCTATCAATTTGTTTCTCTAGTTTACCCAGACTAACACACCCGCTGGGTTGCGATCCCTAAGGATTTCATGTCGGGAATCTTAGGAGCTGGGGCAGCATCCTGGGTAACGTGTGGACTGCTGACAGTATGGCCAACATTTTCATCCATCAGTGATAATGAGACCATCTTCCTCCATAACGATTCCCAGCCTTGGAAACCCTGCTGCACAGTCCTGCTCTGTCTCACTGTATGTTGGCATCGACGGGACAACAATGAGTTTGGTCTTCATTCAGGGGAGTGTGTTAGTCCGGGTAGACTAGAGAGACAAATCCATAAACACGCATGTGGCAGTCATCTAACCTGGTGTCAATTTGAGGATTAAGAGTGTAGGGGTGGAGTCTAGCCTGTCAATCTGGAGATAGCCTATGAGACCTCTAAGTGGGCATGGTTTTCTCCTGAGAATTCTGGGAAATCTGGCCATTTTCCCCCTTGGAGGTGAGAGACTCACTACTCAGTTCCTTGGAGTCACTCGGCTGACAAGGCTCACTCCCTCGGAGACATTGCATCTGACAGGACACATGGCAGCATGCTGATAGATCCTGAGCCCTGAAAACTGGAGGAGCCACAGGGAGACCCCTACCCTCTTAATCCTCAACTGATTAGGTGACAGCCACAGAAATATCTTACAGAAATATCACCGGGATTTTCTTCTGTGATATTGCTGTCTGGGTATAGTTCAGTTGCCAGTTTTTTAGTTAGTAGTGTAACCCACTTAAATAGCTTTAAATTCATTCATACTTTTATTATAGAAAATCAAGATGGATAGAATCAAAATATACTAGTGGACATGTTGGTCATGGGAAGTATTGAGAAATTAAGGATTTGTGTTTCAAATTGTTCAGAAATGCCACAGGCCCCCTCTAACCTGAGCCAGAAGATTTAGATGGTGTCCAGTTACCACCCACAGTCACTCTGACCTCTCCAATGGAAGATCCTGGTTAGAATGGATTAAAAAAAAAATCAGAACAAACTCAAAGCCCCAAGAAAACATACACAACGCACCAGACTTACTGGTCAAAACGAGGCAACCGTCCTGAGAAAACCTTCTAACCTTGAACTCAAGACAGCACTCCCAGAGGCTGCCTTCCAGCCAAACACTAGGCGGGACTGTAAAGCAAGCCGCATGAAGAAGGTGCTTCCCTGAATAATCAATCTATGAGCCCGACAGGACGATGTCTTCCCCAAACTCAAAGAAGACGGGATTCCGGAAGTTCTTTCAAAGCTAGCGTGAGGCTCAGTGTGGTCTCTCTGAGCTCCCACAATGGTGTTCCGTGGCCAAGGCCAGAGGGTGCAGACGGTGACGGTGCAGCCCCTCAATCTCATCTCCGGATACCTGCGAAACAGATGCGGGGTTCAGGTGTGGCTCCGTGAGCAAGGGAATATGCGGCTAGAGGGCTGCCTCCTCGGCTTCGATGAGGACATGAGCCTCGTGTTAGATGACGCAGAAGAGATTCATTGTAAGACAAAGTCAAGAAAGGCCATCACCTTGCTCTGCTCCAAAGTGCGCCCACCTGGAAACGATGATTGAAGTGAGACACTGCGGCCAAGAGCTCCTCCACTCCCCCCTTCTAAGTGTTCTCGAGTAGGAATCTGGTTCTGAAGCATGGCTCTTATGGTTTTCACAACCCTTATGCTCTTCCTCAACCACAATAAATGGCCCCTGAGGGATTGTTTTTATTAAAAAAAGAAAAAGAAGGGCTGAGCCCCCGGTGGCGGGACTGCGGCCCACTGGGATGGAGGTTCAATTCCAGCTCTATGGAGCAAAGGCTGGGCCTCCTACTCCCACCACCAGAGGGCAGTGATGCCCCCCCCCAAAAAAAAAAAGAAAAAGAAGAAGACAGGAAGGGCCAGAGAAATCTGAGGAATGGAAAGAGGGGGGTTCCAAGGAAGAGTTGGGGAGAGTGTTGGCAGGTGGCACCCATTATGTCATAGAACAGTGATACCGAACAACATGGATGATTGTGGAAGCCCGAAATCCATTTGCAGGGGTCCAGTTAAGATGCAACACCTTGCCATTGGCCCTTCTTTGGACCCATTTGAAATATGTTCCAGTTTCTCTCTCTTTTTTGTTTGTTTGTTTTTTTTTGGCATCAGTGCCCTCTGGTGGTGGGAGTAGGAGGCCCAGCCTTTGCTCCTGTGGAGCCGCTGCTGGAATCGAACCTCCATCCCAGTGGGCCGCAGTCCTGTGCACCACTATGCCACTGGGGCTCAGCCTCCAGGTTTTCATAGATATTATTTTGCTTTATTTATTTCTGGGGTCTATTTTTCTGTACATGGAATGCAGGCCAGGTAAAGCTATCTAGACAGCAACTAGATGGATCCTCTCCTAGGGGCATGCAGAGGAGATTGAGGGGGAGTGGGGAGCTAACAATTGATGTCCCGAGAAAGAAGAAAATGATTTAGAATTGATGGTGGTGGTGATGGCACAGCTCTTCATAAGACTGGATTATCGGATTGTCTGATATGTGAATTGTGAATTGTCCGCTCCATCAAAGAATGATTAAAGAAAGAGAGAGACTTCAGTCTAGGGTATGCTAGGCTCTCCCCGAGGGTCGCACTGGTTTGGGACCGGTTTGCTGGCATCCGTTGGCAACAACAGAATGGAAAGAGCTCTTCAGGCTGTCGGTTCTGGGGACTCAAAAAGCCCTGCATCATTGTTTAGACTGAGCAGCCTTTTATTAAATACCACCCCTTCCCGTTTAAGCTCACTGTCAAGCTTTATTGGATTCTGAGAGGGACCAGGGGGACACGGGGATGACGAGAGCAGGGGGCATTGCTTCTGTTCTTCTTTGAGTCCTGGCCTTTTCAATATGAGTCTAGAGGCCAACAAGAGATCAGGAAAATCTAATAATCGTGTGTGTGTGTGTGTGTGTGTGTGTGTGTGTCTTTTAAAGCTTACAGGCAGATTGAAGCTGAACGGAAGCTGCTCAATGTCTCCTGCCAACAAACAGCAAGAACCCGGCAGCCTTGTACACACAAAAGAGATCCCTCTCGTTCTTGAGCAAATGGCTCTTTCTGTTGCTTCCCACTGCTCCTCGTCAAGTCTCTCCCCAGCCTTTTGCCAGTGCCCTGTCCATCTCGTGTCTTAGTCCCTCAGTCCTGGTTGGCTGTGGGGAAGTTCCTGGGGGTGCAAATGGCTCAGGAATTTTTTTTCTTGCTCTATACAGACCAAATTTTTAGTGGGGGCGGGGGGGCGCATCACTGCTCTCCGGTGGTGGGAGTAGGAGGCCCAGCCCCACTGCTGGAATTGAACCTCCGTCCCAGTGGGCCGCAGTCCCGCGCACAACCACTGCGCCACCGGGGCTCAGCCCCAGACCAAATTTTTAATCGAGAACACTCCCCCTACCCCCTCCTCAGTCAATGGTGTTCTACTGAAAATCTGGTCACTTTACACTAGAGACATTCTAGTGCTTGGTTGGTAATCAAAAGGGGGATGATGGTTCGACCCGTCCTAGAAGTACCTGGGAAGAAAGGCCTGCGCGGTCTGTTTCACACACACCCTGTCAGCCCCTGACTCTCTCTGGGGTGCAGCTCTCCTTGCACGCACTTGGAGCTGCTGGGAGGGTTTTTTGCTAGAGGGATGGTTTTGTAGTGGGGAGGCACCGGGACAGCGCAACCATGCCTTTGATGCACGGACACCTACACTTCCCCAGTCACCAGGCCTGCTCGCTCACTCTGTGACCAACACACACACACACACACACACTCCTCTCACCACACGGAGCAGCTGAAATTCCCCCTCATTTTTGGTCTCAAGGATTTCTTTACGGTCCTGATGTCAGACCCCAGCCCTAAAGCCTTAGACCAGCGGTTCTCAACCTGCAGGTTGCGACCCCTTTGAGGGGTTGAACGACCCTTTCACAGGAGTTGCCCGCTTCATAGCAGTAGCAAAAATGACAGTGATGAAGTAGTAATGAGAATCATTTTAGGGTGTGTGTGGGGTCACCACCACATGAGAGACTGTATGAAAGGGCGGCGGCATTAGGAAGATTGAGGACCACTGCCTTAGACGCTCCCGGAGGAAGCGACTTTAGGTCCCCGTTCGGGGGCTTGCTTTGTGGTTATCCTTTTTTTTTTTTTTTTTTTCAGAACCAGGGACGTTGATGCCCAAGGAAGGGAGGTAGTGGCTGAGCCAGCGGCAGTGGTCTTATAATACCCAGGTGTCCCTGGTGGAAATGCTTAAGGACTCCACTGCTAACGGAAAGGCTGGCCTGCTGCAGAAAGATGGCAGCCAGGAGAACCGATAGGAGGCACACAGGACGTCAGGAGTTGGACTCAGCTGCTCCGCCCTGGCTCTGGAGCTCCCAGCTTGCTCTGCAGCACCCTCTGAAAGGTGTGTGCTCATGACAAACGCACAGATCTGTTACGA